>CAXIVR010000001.1:126536968-126739468 GCA_964035755.1 Teleogryllus oceanicus | reverse complement strand
TACCAAAATAAATTGTTTAACGGCCAAACGTCTTTCTGTCTTCTTGTCCGTCTTCTTTTTTCGTCGCCGTTTTTTTCGCGCAGTGTTACATAACTTTCTCTCTACTCCGGAGGGAGAAAGTAAAATTAGATTGAAAAATAGTAAATGTACAATTTTTGGAAAAAACAAAATTTCGCGAAATTTCTGATTGAATTCAATGCAAACAAAAAATTCTGAATAGTTGCTCCAATTTTTTCTTCAATTTTTACATTGTAAGTCTCATGTTCGTTGAAATTACTAATTTTTTGAACGTGGAAAAAAAATACCCGGCGTCTTTCTACAACTACATTTCTAAAGATACATTTTTCTTAATGAAATACGATCGTCAAAAACAGATCTTTAAAAAGGACATATTGAATTTTTCGAAAATATGAGTATTTTTCGAGATAATTATGCATCAAACAGTCAGCCGCTTCGAATTTCCTGCGCTTCGTAAACGTAAAATGAATTGTGATTCCAAGCAGTTGGATGCGACGCAAGTTCGAATTTGTATATTATTTCATATTTCATCGTTCGTTTCTTACATTCGATATTTTGTTATACATTTACAAATTAATCTTTTAGATATTATTTAAAATCTATTTGATAATCCATATTGTTTGTCCGTGTTGTGAGGAATGTATTTGAATTCTCAATCTATTGATGTATTTTCTTTCGAGCAATCCGCAAATCTTAATAAAAATTAGCCCAATTATGTTTTATCTCTTAAAAATACGATTCAAATGTAATGTGAAAGAAAATTGCTAGCCTTCAGGGAATATCAGATTAGAATGCAACCGCACCGGGAGATGGCAGCTGAAGTTCTGTGAATTATACGTCTCATTGTTGGGACATGATTTAGCTATAAAAAAAGGAGTTATAATTGTAAAATTTGTGTTAATATTTGCTTGAAAATATTTTGCTTTCGCACCGAATGTTCTACGAGTTGTAAGGAGTTTTACACAAAAGGATGTCTGAGACGTGTTAATTCTGAGAGACATTATGGTATATTGATTGATTGACTGATTTTTTCGTGTTTTTCGTGTCATTAGTCCCGTTCATGTTTGTTCTCGGGAGATGGCGATGATTTCCCCCGCTGGATGGCGAGATCCGGCGCCGACCTACCGTCGGCTAGTGGGGTTTCCCCCTACCCAGGACTCTCCCACCAGCGGGGCACCGTCCCAGCCGGGACAAGCTCTAAGCTCACGACCGGTCTCCCGGAATATGTGATAGTGTAATGCGTGTTAGTATAAGTGTGTAAGGGGAGAGGATAGGACAAGGAAGAGGAAGGGAAGATCGCGTGCGGTCCGTGGCCCGTTTGTTAGGGTACTGCTTCGGCATTCGCCTGGTGTTGATCGGAGAAACCACGGAAAACTACCGATCAGAGCAGCCGGCCGCTAGAATTCTCTTTCAGACAGCGACTGAATTCGACCTAGCTGGAAAGTCGAAAATCCTGCCACCGTCAGGACTCGAGCCTAGGACCTCCCGGTCATAGGTGCTGCAGGGACATCAGTTGATGCACTGAGCTACCGCTCCCGGTAAATTATGGTATAAATAGTATTATGTAACCATTAATAAGGGCGAGAAAGTACGTGCTGTTTTAGCATCACTAGTTTCCTCTGGTAATACAAGGACGATTAGAAAAAGGTGCAGGTCCCATTCTCATTAAACACTCTGAATTTTCGAAAATTGAAAAAGTTACAAATAATGAGGAAATTATGTGCCTGCGTAGCGCCATTAGTTTAACAAATATTAGAGTAACTTCTCTATATAATACGTCTGGAAACTTTGCTCCGAACAAATTCGAAGCGTTTTCAGATTGACAACTGGAATTAAAAAATCAAAATGTATTGAAAGAGCCATATTTTCTGTTATTTTCTTTAAGTTGTTGCTTAATCCATAGATAAAAGGTAGCTGCTGGATTGTTTTCAGGTATTTTGAAAGCT
Organism: Teleogryllus oceanicus; assembly: GCA_964035755.1. Lineage (NCBI taxonomy): Eukaryota > Metazoa > Arthropoda > Insecta > Orthoptera > Gryllidae > Teleogryllus > Teleogryllus oceanicus. The sequence goes on along the minus strand of CAXIVR010000001.1, from coordinate 126,737,504 downwards.
TTTGATGTCATTAATTAGAAAAATTTGCTTTCAAAATTACCTTCACATGGAATTCGTTGCATTGCCCTAGATGTCCGGACTTCAAGCATTGTTCTGACAGAGTAGAAATACCGTAGAGGCATGATTGATTGAACAATGGGCTTCGGACTTCGCGCGATATTTCCTTCCCCAATATTTGTCCCTTCTCATCATTCATGGATGTTGAGTAAATTCTCTGATTCCAAATGACCTATTCCGCTATGACGTAGAAAGAATCTGGCTGTACGCGAATGTTGGCAACGGCTCGAGCTGATCCGTAAGGCAATAGGAAATATTGTAAAAAATATTTTATTTTTATTTTAAGGAAGTGTATAATTCATACTGTTATCAGCTGTTATCACTTCGAGCCGGAATAATCCAGTCCTGACCCGGATCGATCTTCTATATAGTGTTTCGATTGTGTAGCGACAGCTTTTGTGTTAACTACTTCTTAATATGATGATCTTCTTCCGACACGACAAATTACTATTATCTGACTAATACAGCTAAAACGAACAGTGTGCGCAGTGTTTCAACACAAATGGACGTTTTCATCATACGGGATGTCATCAATGCTGCTCTATACACATTAAATTACGACCCATCATCTTCCTTGCAGGTTTCTCTCATCCATTCACAGCAATTCATCCGACATCTCCAAGAAGCTCATCCAAATTCATTCCCTCCAGCACCGATGGAGGCAAGCTATCACTATCAGGCTCAGGGCAACCACAAATATTAAAACCTGTAACCTCTAAATTGGCCCCAGGAAGAGAACAAATGAAGACACCATTCTATGAGGCAATGAATGACTCGCGTCTCGGTCGTCTGATGGGGAACTGATGTATTGTTTTGGGGTTTGTTGATAGCTAAAATCAGATTACCCCCTAATATTTAAATGTTTAACAAATTTTTCAGTCGTTTTTGATATTTTATTCGAAGTTCCTCCTTTATGATTATTTATTTATTTATTTATTTATTTGACGTCAAAAAAAACAGTTAAAACTGCGTATGACGTGCTATGGGGAAAAGTGAATAGGTCCAGTCCATGGTTCTCAGGGTTTCCCAAATGGCGATATATTTCTTCAGGCGGTATCTCTTCAATATCACAGAAAATTTAGTTTGTGTTTTGTACAGTTCCTTTATGAATATTTATTATACCACATTTATCTAGAGCGAATTTCATCCTGATATCATTTCTGAACAATTCTGATACATTTATAAGCGATTATAATTCATCATGCGTTTCGGCATAGACCTTTAGGTCATCAATGCACAGTAAATGAGTTAGTCTTTTTGTGTTTTTCATTTCAATCTACAGCCACATTTAGTGTTGTTCAAAAGAGTTGATAGTAGGTTTAGAGCTAGGAAAAACCATATTCCTTATAGAGAATCGGCCTGGTATATACCATTTCGGACATCAGCTTTTCCCAAGATATTACCTTGGAATCATATATTTGAACGCCATTTATTCATTAGATCAAATATATTATTATTTGCAAAGTAGAGGTAGATTTTCCCACCAATAACAGAGGTGAAGAGCTTGTATATGGTTGATAAGCATGTTATTGGTCTATAATTCATAGAATTTTGTTCATTTCCCTTTTTGAGGATTAGAAAAGTGTATCCTTCACTCAGATAGGCATTTTATCAGGGTTATTCAGCACCTCAGTGAAACAACGTGTGCAATGCTTTCATGAGCATGAGTGAAGTACTTCGACCAGAAATTTTGAATCATTTCTGGTCCAGGAGATTTCCAATTTTGAGTCTTTCCTATGACACTCGCAATGTCTTTAGCTGTTATTTCTTTTAAATTCATCTGGGGCAGGTTCTCGTGTTGTTTTGTTAATAGGCCTACTTTTAATCTATAATCCGCATTCATCGATTCCACTGGTTTTAGCCCATTTGTTTGTCCAGTACGATTTAAGAGCTTATTCATTTATGTTGATCCGCTGCTTGTTTGAGTCAGAGTTCAACGTTCTCAGAAATTCTTTTTGACGGAATCTGAATACTGCGATTTGTGCCTTCCTTTTTGTGGTTTCATTGTACCTAGGAAGTCGGACACATTTCACTTTCATCTTTTGTCTGATGTTATCTTTCAGGTCAACAATTTCTTGTCGGCTATTATGATGGTGTATATCAATTTAATTTTTAGCTGCAATAGCGTTTACTTTTCGCAGGACCTTTTTTGATTGGTTACCTTCTAAATATTGAGAGAGATCGTTACCTTTACTTCTCAATTCATCAATATTTTTTCGACTCATCTTTTCCAGGCGGGTTTCGCCTCGTTTTCACCTCGGAATGTTTGTCTGGGATGGTAAGTCGCATGACCATTCATTTCAATTGCTGGTACTACAGCACTGTATAAAGCGAGCTGAACTTCAGACATTTCTTTGTATACTCAGGTGCTCTGTCAAAACATCAATAATTTGAAAAATAACAACTTTGGCTTTATTTACTTTACGTAAATCGACTTGACTTATTATTATCATCATCATCATCATCATCATCATCATCATCATCATCATCATTATTATTATTATTATTATTATTATTGTTGTTGTTGTTGTTGTTGTTTGGTATTAACAAACTCGAAGTCATTATCCTAGTGCAATTCTTCTCACTATTGGGTTGAAGAATCATTGATTTAAAACTGCAAAATTGCTTTGTTTTCTCGGAACATTGGATTTAGTTCACGGTGGACTTTCGTGAATCGTTTACGAACAGTACCGCGGAAATCCAGGTCGTGCCTTCAGAGCTTCTAAGCTTATTTCAAACTTCAGTCCGAATCTCTGTTTGAGATCCCACCTTCATGCAATAATAGCTTTTCTGTACACAGGCAAAAGATTTTCTACTTGAAAAAGTGACACTTCGTAAATGATCCTCACATTACTATGCCATAGTGCTCCCATCGTCTAAGAAATCTGTTTTGTCTCTATTATTTGTTTAATTATTAAGTAAGTGGATAATGAATATGGGAGTAAATTATGAAATTCCCATATACGAATGTCTGGAAGAATGTTTTAGAAGTACTTTTCTGACGATTATATTATTTTTTGTCTCTTGCTTAATTAGCATCGTGATGTATGTCGATATGTAATGACGTAGAGGAAGTACGGTTATTGTGGAATGGTTGGCTATTCCGGAATACTGAGTTTATTCGTCTGTCAAGAGTTGAAACAATGCGCTCATGTGTGTCAGCTTAATAAAGAGTTTAGTGTTGATGCACTACAATGCCGTGTAAGATGTCGTTTATATGTAAAATATTCCATACAATACGAAGCAAGATGTTCTTTATTTTTCCTCAAGTTATAAAGAAAATAAGTTTTATTTTACGAGACAACTAATAACAGTTTCCTTAATTACAGTAAGTGTATTTTACCATTCATCCAGTACATGTTAAGTAGGTATTATTAGTAATACAAGAAAACTATAGATTACTAATATCAATGATTTTTGGGTAAAAACATATGTTGAAATAGTAATAATTACTGTGTCAACATATTAGGTTTCACAAAAACTTCGGAATATGTAATTAGTAAATATTACTAATTACATATTCCGCAGTTTTTGAGATTGTTAGTTTCTTTGAATGTCTCTTAATTTCAGTCTCTTGTTTCAAATAGATTCCATCATATATGGTATATTGAAAGGAATACTACCATCGCCTTTTTACTTCCTCGCTGTAACAATGAAAATATAAGGTAGTAGTTCCATTTCCTGTGAACACTCGAATTTCTCATTTCCTGGGAATCTGCGAATTTGAGAAAATTGCAAAAAGTTAATATTGCAAAAATACAAATTTTAAGATAGAAATATTTGGCCAAGAAGATTTGATATTAAATCAAATCTGTTTTAAAATTGAGATGTTTAAAAAGGTCATGTACAATTTTTTGAAAAACGAGTGTTATTTGAATACTTTTTGCTAGAAATTTATGTAATTTATTTTAAAAAATTCTCAAAAACCGCTCCAAATTTGCTCTTCAAATTTCTTACACAGATAAACCAAGTAACGCTAAAATGAATTGCGCAGGTATCGTTGTCCCTGATCTCTGAATTTTCGAAAATTGCAAATTTTGATATAATATGAGAAAGTGTGTTCTGTTGTGACATCACTAGTTTAATATGCATCAACGCCTCTCGGAATGAAGCAACATATTACTTTCACACCTCTTCTGGGTGCGCCACTGTAAATTTTTGAGGAAAATCTTCAATTTAGGCGCTAGTGTTTTTCACAGAAAGTCATGCGTAAAGAAAATTTTTTCAAAAAATAAATTATTCACTTTTGCACCTTGTTCTGACACTGTCTACACTACGTGTACCTGAAAGTAAACTTTTCCTGTGCTTATCCTGCATGTGCCCTGTGTTCAGATCACACGTTATTCCTGGATCCGCGCCATTCCATCCCACGACGGAAATTATTTTCTAATAACTTTTATTACCTTTCTTCAGTATTCCAAAATCGAGTTTCACAAATTACATTGGAACATGATCCTTCAATATTTTTTTGGTTGCATCCTTATCGTAATTTTATTTCGTCTTTCCTTCCTTCTTTCCTTTTCAATTTCTCGCCTAATATGTAGGTAGTATAGAGAAAGTTATGTGCTGCACCGAAAAACGATGACTTTTCTACTGAAAATCTCGCATTTTTAGGTCCCCCCTACGAAAAAGATTATTTACGGCAAAACGTCTGCCCGTCGGTCCCAATTTTCTCATAAAGAAACTGTCTTTGAAGTACGCTAGCGGATAAACTAGGATTTTTACCAAAATCCCCGATCGATCTTTACCTTTGGTTTCCCCGACTGATCTTTACCAAATTCCCCAATCGATCTGACTGATGTCGCGGCTCATTGAATTTGAAAGGAATATTTTGATTTATGGGGTACTTTAAATGAATCCTAAATGACGTTTTCAAATTCTTTTTTCAAAAATGGCTTCAAATGTTTCTTCAATTTTTTTGTTGGGTAAAGGAAAGCACGTTTATAAAAGTTGTTAAATGTCGTTGAAATCTTTGACTGATCGAAAATAGAAAAAGTTTATTCGGCTTCTTCCTACAACTACAATATCGAAAATGGAGATTTTTTCAAATGAAATTTGTTCTCCAAAATTAGTTCTTTAATTGAAGGATTTCTTACAAGAACCAAACTAGACTAAAATCGAGATTTTTAGGAGGCACAAAAACCTTCATATCGAAGGCGTGCTTAGTAATGAATTTATGCTTTTTCCCTGCCTTATGTCTTTCAATGTGATTGGCACTTGTCAAAGGAAAATATCCCACCACATAGCTCAAGTTGAAGGCAATAACTTAGTGAAATATCTCAAAATATGGAATTTTGGACTTGTAATAAAGCCGTCAATTAATGTCATATAAGTTATTTTTTTAAAATATTAGTTGTTTGACAATATTCAAAACCAGTCGAGTAAAATATGGAAATTTTTAGCAAAGTATGAAAATATTCTAAACAAAATTTTCTCAAACAGGCTCAAAATTTTGTCTTTTATATATTTTAATGAATGGTGCTTGGTGCACAGAATAACACGAATAAACTCTTGTTGTACTACTTTGATTAGTCAAAAATTACACATTTACTTTTTTATATCTCACACATCGTTAGTATTTACATTACGGGCGTTTTAAACATTATTGTATTTGGGAATTCAAGTACTTGAAATGATTTCTTGTGAAGTTTCTCAAAAATTCAAGAGGTTTCTGTGATCTGAAAATTGCACAATTTCAGAAACGCTCAAACATTTTATCAAGAATGGGTCCAACTGTTTCAATGAAAATTTTCAAACGAGCACGTTTTACTCTCTATAATATTCTTAAAGCTATATTTCAATTTTATTATTAGCAGACCAAAAAATTGACAAAATGTGAAAAAAAATGTCCTTTTGACCCCGACAGCCAGCAGCTGTGAAGAGGTTAGGCAATGCCGAAAAGGTAGCCAAGTGCAGCGCCATTAGTTTCTTTCTTTCTTTCTTTCTTTTATTCTTTCTTTCTCTTTCTTTCTTTCTCTTTCTTTCTTTTTCTTTCTTTCTCTTTCTTTCTTTCTCTTTCTTTCTGTCTTTTTTCGCGTCATTTCTTCCAATTTTTTATTCTTTCTTTCTCTTTCTTTCTTTCTCTTTCTTTCTGTCTTTCCTCTTCCTTTCTTACGGTTGTTTCGCGTCATTATCGCATTTTCTTCCAATTTTTTATTTTAGTTCATTATATTTTCATTTTAGTTTCTTACTTACACATGCTCTCTTTAACCTTGTATTGATTTATTTTCCCCTCCCAAACTGGAAACTTTTCACGTAGCCCAATTTACACCCTACTTTCTCCTGTACGCATCCATTATGTTTCTCTTATTCGCCTTCTTTTTGAAGATTTTTTCGTTTTCTGTTTTCCTTTGTCCTCAACATTTTTCATCACAATACTTTTTTCATTGTAGTCTTTTATCTCATTACAATCGTGATCATCCTTCTTGCTCTTTCCTTTTCTCATCATTTCCGTACCGTTCTTTTCATTCCTCCTCCCCCACGCCTCTCGCCACCCTTTTCCTCTTTCTGCCACCCTTCCGCGCGCCGAGGTGGCAGGCGAGGGTCTAGTGCGTCCGTGTTTCGACCCTGACCGGCAATCGATCGCCCTGAGGAAAGACGTCGCAAATAAACCTCTGAATGGATTATGTCACATCCCGAGACCCTGGGCTTTTCTTCCTTCCTCGGACTTGAGATATTTTTTGGTCACCACCAGGTGGTGTATGGAAAACAGAAGCCACCGGGCGGGTGGGGAAGAGCGGGCGAGGTGGGGGAACAGGTACGGCGCGCTCGCGTGCGGCAATGCAGGGGCTAAGTGAGCCGTGAATAAATACGAAAGCGGCAGTAGTGGGCTGCGAGCCGGCGGCGGAGGCGGTGGCGGCCAAGCGCCACGGAAGAGGCTTTCGCGGGAGAGCGGAGGCGTGTCGGCGCGCGTGGCCCGCTGCTCGCTCGCACCGCCGTCGCCCTCGCAACCGCCGACGCGCTCACCCCACGTTGCCGCGCCGCCCGTCCGCCCCGCTCGCTCGCTCGCTCCGCCTGCGCGTCGCACCGCCCCGCGCCGCCCCCATCGCCCCGCGCCCTCCTCGCTCCGCGCCGCCGCGCAGTCCGCGTCGCGCGGCCGCGCGAACGCCGCCGGCTATGACGCTCGGCCGCAGAAGCGCCGTGGGCACCGCGCGCCGCACCTCCCGAACACACCGCGCCGCCGCTCTGCCGGGCCCGCCGCCGCCGCCACCGCCGCCGCCGTCGCCGCCGGCGGGGACACCTCCTGGCGCGCGCGCCGGCGCTGAGGGGCTGCACGCCGCCCGCCCTCCGCTATCGCGGCCGTCTACGCGCCTCGAGGAAGCCGGCCCTCTTGTGCTTTCTTCGCGCCGCCCCCGACGCACGGTGCCGCCGTCTCGCCTTCGCAGACGGACTATGCTGCGACTATGCCGCGTCACGGCGAGCGTGCTCGTCGCGACGGCGGTGGCAGCGGCGGCGGTGGCTCAAGGCTCGGGGGATCTCCACGCGGGATCCGCGGAGCCGATGGCGCGGCCGCGCCACTGGGCGCACCGCCTGGCGGTGGCGGCGGAGCACCCCGAGAACCACCCGCGGCGCCACTCGCGCCGAGGCATCGAGGCGTCGCGGGCGGGCGGCGGCGCGCGCGGCCGCGGTGGCGGCGGTGGCGGGCGGCCGCGGCGGCGGAGGGCGCGCCGCGGGACGCCGCTCGCGGGGCGCTCGCCGCTGACGCCGCACGTGGCGGGGGCGGCGGCGCCGCCGACGACAGCGGCGCTCACGCCCCGGACGACGAGCAGCGCTCCTGCTGGTCGGATGCCGACTGCGCGCTGTACCCGCGCTGCCAGGAGAGCAAGCCCGCGTGCCGCTGCCAGCCCTGGGGCACGTGCCTGCTGCTGCGGCTGCACGGCGAGCGCTGCGCGGACGACGCGCAGTGCGCCGGCCGCATGGTGTGCACCGAGCCGGCCTCCGGGGGCCAACGCACGTGCGCCTGCGGAAACGGCTCCCGGTGAGTGAGTGGGTCTCGGCGCCCACGTGCCCTGGCGCTCCGTTGCACGGCTTTGCACTGCTGCTTTACAAGCGCTTCTCAACTGGCGTGCACGAATGTCAGTCACTGCCTGTCGCTTAAGGTGCGCGCCACGTAGCTACTTGCGGATTGTATTTCATACGTTTGCATTTAAGCCCCTTGAGCGTTACGAGTTTACTGCAATACGAAATTCGAGAATTCTGTACGTAAAAACTTGCTGAAATGGCTCTTCAATCCGGTATCTTTTGTTTAATTTTTACAGCGCAGAATAATGAATATATTCATAACTAAGTTTTTTAATTACAAATTCGCGTGTGTAGGAGTTTTATTTATTCTTATCTCGTATGTATGCATCTACACTTTTAATATCTAAAGTCATGGATTACATATGAACTGCCTCTAAAAAGTAGGTGTGAAGCCGATAGTCGGATTTTATTTGGGATATAATTGTGTCCCTCTGCAACGAACTGAAACATTTTATCTCATAATTATCATAAACCTGATCAATCTTACAGTTAATCTGATATAACAATTAACGCACAAACAAACTCATGAACCAAATACGCAGGTACAGAATACAATGTAGTGAATGCCATGTGTCTCTCCTTCCGTGTACGGAATGAAAACTTTCTTTGTCGTTCGTACTTGTTAAAACGGATGGTATATTGTTGTGTTGGGGGTTTATATTTTACGATAAACTGTATTGAACATGATTGAAACGGTTGGAAACAATATAGAGGTGATCACAGTTGTTTAAAATACACAATGTTTGGGTGTTTTAAGCAATACTTTTCTCTCATTAAGTAAAATGTGATTGGGGTTTTTCGGTTATTGAAGCACCTTATATTCTAACGTGTTTACACCCTGCTATTATGAGTTTTTGGAATTTTCCCAAATAATAAAACTCTGGCGTTTAACATTCTCTTTAAAAATTAACGCAATATCCTTTCTTGGAAATGTTGAGTGGATTATTCTGAAAACCAATAGCCCACTTACATTTTGAACTTGTTCTAAATATTGTTGTCTCAGCTATTGAAAGCTTTACGAGATATTCACATTGGAGCAAATTTTCATGCCTTATTAAATTATTCATTTTATGTTTTTCACATTATACAACAAATTATATTTTCATTCGTCAAGTGTACATCTTCATAAAGTCACTAATGACCTTTCTTGATCAGAATTTAAACAATACTATTTCGAAGTATTATTAAGTAGTAAAAATACGAAGTATTTTTTCTTGTTACCTGTTGATTGTATCGATCAGTGTGTGTAACAAATGTAACATTACGATAATACAATTTTCAAGTCAATTTTCGCAGTAGTTATTTGCCTTCGTTTTCTTAATGCTACTCCAATGTTTCCTTATATCGACCCGTAATAAATCTCGCCAGCAATATTTTGTGTAGTTAATAGCGCTTACCATTGCGAGTATCGAGGTTCAATCGGAGGTTTATTTTGCGTGTACATATGTGTCCATCCTTGTACGTATGAACGAATGAATACATGTACATATTATGTATGCATGCATGAATATTTACTACAAATGTAGTGTGTGTTTGCACGAATAAGTCAAATTATTCGTAGGTTTACAAGACGTCACACCGTTTTCGTCCCATGTTTCATTTCTGCACTTGTGAGCATGGTACAGTATGTATTATCAACTCCAAACTAAACTGGAGTACTAAACCCCAAACAATTTGTATTGATTCAAATGCTTTTTTCTTGTCGTGAATGTTCACGTAACGCGCATATCGCCGGTCTGATGATGCAGGAGCTTGGGGCAGGGGCCCAAGTACGTCTTACTCCAAAAACCTGTGGGTTCGAATCGTGATTAAGACATAGGAGTTTTCACCCCGTGATTGTGGAATGAAGGCTTTCTCACTGAACCACTACTCCCTAACACATTTTATCATTCTCATCTTAACAACTTGGAAACAATGGTTAGATGGTATTTCGAACATCGCAGAGACATGAGATGCTAGAAGTATGGAACTAATCAAACATTCGTTCAACACAATTCCGCCCCTCCTAGTTCGTAATAGGTGGGATGGGCATAGAGGGTACCTCAGCATGTTAAATAAACAGAAAAGTGGCTGAGATGGGTCTACGGCAGGGGCGGACACGGTTTCGGCCGCTGACCAGTTAGTTGTATTTCTGCTCTTGCTCCAGCGGTCACGGCTAAACGAACTCACAGATGCAGCGAACAAACGATGCAATTTGAGAGCGGAAACGTCTCTGGCAACTTGATAAGAGAACGACGGACGGAAGACGAATTTTTTCCAAACTGGTTGAACAGTCGCATACCAATGCCATTCTGGTTTTCGGAAAACACCGAAGGATAGAGGAGGGGGTCATCAGTGGACTACGGAATAAATTGCTACATAATTGAAGGAAAAATTATTATATAATTTAAGAAACAATTCCAAATATCTGTGAGTAGTTTATACGCGTTTGTGTTAAAATATTTTCAGTTTTTGACGTATTGCAAGAGCAAATACGTTTTGAACATTTCCTGTTCTTGCGGCTCTTTTCGAGAGAATACAGATGGCCACAACTTTTTATGAGAAAATAGTTCAACATCATTAAGTTAATCCGATTGTACAACTGTTATCTACATCGACAAATACTGAAGTAAGGTTACAATGTGTTTAAGAGCAGACCTGGCTGTAAGAAAACACTGAAGTTTCCACGAAACAATTGCGCATGGCGACGGAGCCGATTTTTTTGTAGACATCCGATAAGCTTGAAAGATAAAACTGTCACTTATCGTTAAGGAATAATGCAGTAATAAAAAACCTCAATGATAAAACAGTAACTCCTGAATACGGCGGAGCAAATTTACAAAATTGCATCTCCAACATTGTCAAATCTTGAAAACGATAACTCACTTCTGATTTCAATGAGATCAGCTAGCAAAGGGACAACCATTCAATTAAAACGTTTTAACGTCTTAAATATTTCTAAGGAAACTTCGCCAACTGTCGCATCGCCTCTTGCCTCTCGACGTCGATGTCCCACGTGTCTGCCCGTCGATTTGCTTGCGAGCAAATCTGTTGCCCTCCTCTGCCGTTCGCATTAGTGCTCGCCCCTGGCCTGTAGGCCAGGCTTCCTCAGATCGCCAGAAGAGGACGAAGGGATCATCATCCACATCAGCCAATGATTTAGTTGAATGATTATTTCGTGCTTCCAGGCCCGTCAACTTCTATGGTCATTTAGGACATTGAGTCTCGTAAGGTGCATGTTTTTATCAGTGGATGTGGCGGTGTTTCCCCCCGCTGGATGGTGAGATCCGGCGTCGACCAACAATTCGGCCTGCGGGATTTCTCCCAAGCATTTCCCACCAGCGGGGAACCGCCCCTGTCGGGACAAGTTCTAAGCCTCCGACTGGTCTCCCGGTATGTGTGGTAGTGTAGTGCATGTAAGTGTAAGTGTGTGTGTAAGGAGTAAGTGCAGGACAAGGGAGAGAAAGAAAGAGAGCATGGACCGTTTAGTAGGGTACTGCTCCGGCATTCGGCTGGCGTTGATCGGAGAAACCACGGAAAACTACCGATCATAGCAGCCGGCCGTTAGACTTCTGTAGACAGCGGGTGAATTGGACCTAGCTAGTGTAGAAAATTCTGCCATCGGCGCGACTCGAACACTAGAACCTCCCGGCCACACACACTGCAGTGACATCAATTGATGCCTTGAGTCACCGATGCAATTTTGCCGATACAATTTTGATTGATTGATTGATTAGTGATTCCGGGTGTGTCAACGGCTAAGATCATTAGTCCCGTTAGTGAAGTGCATGTTTTACTCGGAAGATGGCGATGATCTTTCCCATCTAGATGGTCAGATCCGGCGCCAACCTACCTGTCGGCTATCTGGGATTTCTCCAACCAGGTATCTCCCACCAGCGGGCCACTCCGAGCTCTCGACCGGTCTCCCGGCATGTGTGGTAATGTAGTGCATGTAAATATGTACGTGTAAGTAAGGGGTAAAGATAGGACAAGGAAGGGAAGCAAAGATTGCGAGCGGTATCTGTTCCGTTCAATAGGCTACGTTCCTGATATTGATCGGAGAAACCACGGAAAACTACCGATCAGAGCATCCGGCCGCAAGAATTCTCCTCCAGACAGCAACTGAATTCAACCTAGCCACCTAGCTAGTGTCGAAACTCCTGCCAACGTCGGGACTCTAACCTAGGATCTGCCGATCATAGGCACTGCAGTGAAATCAGTTGACGTCAGCCGAGACAAATGGTTTAAGTAGAAGGTGTTTCGGGTACCGCGGGGACGAGTAGAACTGCAGGAGGGTCACTACGCCCTATCAACTGGCATTGCATTCTGACCTTAGAATCTAATAATTACAATGAAATTCTAATTTTAATAATATAGTAAAAACGGGTGGTTTTAGATGAAAAAGAGGTTTCACGTGCTTCACTTTCTAGCATATTATCAGCATCTACCTAGCAAATATCTTGTACTGCTTGTACTTTCGGAAATATTTTCATAATTTCTTCCATGGATAAAGCAAATACTCTTTAAAAAGATGGAGGTATCATTCTCAATGAACTCTCTGAATTTCGAAACAATTTTAAATTTCACTAAGTCAACTAAAATTTCACTGAAAAAATATAATGTACATATCACACTGTAAATATAATATTGTATGTACACAACAGTATCAATATAATAAACTAACGCATGAATGTGGTTGCGTTTGCAGCCTAATAATATATATGTAGGATTTCAATTAGAATCTGATAATTTCGGTCAAAATATAGTACAGGCGATAATACACATAGAAGTAGCATTATGTTTCAGTGAATTCAATATATTTAACATTCAAAAGAGAGAAGACTCATGATTCCTATCGCAGTTCGTCACCGCCGTTGATATTAAGGTGGATGGTCCAGTCTTACGGTGAATATTTAAAGAAACGTTTAAACAAGATGTAAATAAAAGTCAAGGATCATTTCATATCCTGGTACTATATGAGTATTATATCAGCCAGTACAGATGCAAGAATAGAAATTTACTGTATGTGACTGAAGGTTACTGGAATGTTCTATACAATATACGCAATCGTTTCCTTGGCGTAAGCACACTAGTAGGGACAATGAAAGATGTTTAAAAAGAAATCACAAAAGTTCACGACGTACATTACTCGCAGCTACTGTTCATCAAAATAATCCCCTTAACTCTTTGCTAACGATGAGCAGTTGAATGCCACCGGTTGTGTGCGAATAACCTAAGTAACCACCTCTCGTTTACTGAGCGGAAGATCAGCCAGAGTGACGTGAAGGATTGCACTCAATGTGCAACGCTACGATAAAGCAACGCCCTATCACGATAACCTATATCTATCGACTCTCATTGAGCCCAGCCTCCGACACACATTTGCGTTTGGGGGTAACTAGCCACTAACGCAATCTGACGCCTTTTGGTGATAGTATCTTGTAAAGTATCAATCGGGGTTGCCAACGTGTATACTGAACTAACCATATTTTTGTTATTTCAGAGAATACAAGAAAGTTATCATGACTTACCTCATGTTCTACATATTTGTACATATTAAGGCGATGAATGTGTTAGTAACGTAGCAATATAATAATTGGAAATATGGAGAGCTAACTTTAAATTGTAAGGTCAACATGTACATCTACCCCTAGACTCGCATGGTTAAATTATTTGCATATATATTTGCAATTTATCCATGGGAACTGGTAAATTTTTACGAGTTATTCCTAATTTTCGGCATTTCATTTCATTATCTGCTCAAAATCCGTCCTCATTTCATTATTTTATATGCTATTCTCACCATTTTCAGATATGTTCACACTCATTCCGTATCGTTGCTGAAAGAAAGAAAGACAGAAAGAAAGAGAAAGAATGCCTGTTTGGCGATTTTTCGTGTGAATACTTTCTGAAAAAGCGATTAAAAAAATATTACATACTTGCATTTATTTGTCACAGATAGAAGGCATACGCTTATTTTAATAATTATAGAATTTCTCTCACAGCATATAGGCAGAATGGTTCCGGTTTCTGTACCAGTCGTTTCTGATTTCCCAAGTGGCTATTTTTCCATTTCGATGAGATAGATCGTTAGTGTTTTGAATGCTACTAGATCAAACCACTCTGCGTTGTCCGTACCTTTATATCTACGCCATATTCAAACCTTATCGCTGCTGACGGGCGTACTAATACATTTACTTACGTTGTATTATGCGCAAAATATGCTTTCCCGTATCACCTTCGTCGTATGTCATTGTATTCGGCCGCAAAGTGCTCTTCAGGCAGCGCCTGTCCCCTTCCGCCCGTGTCCCACCCTCCCGGTGTTCCACTCGCCCTGACGCAACTCCCTCTCCGCCCACCCTCTCGCCCACGTCACGTCTCCCTTGAACACGTCATCCTCAGGGCAGCTTCCCACCTACTGGCAATTCGTTTTGTTTATTGAGGGCGTTACAGGCTGCGTCTGGCCTTGTCTCGGTCGATGGGTGAAGGAATGATATAAATCTAGCTGGACTTCCATATTTCACATTCAATTCTGTATTTATCTGTACCCGAAGAGGTAAGTGAAAGATTATGGTCTAAATCCGGAGAGTGTCTACAATACTAACAGGGGTAAAAAAATCTGCGGCTGTTACTACTGTGTTTAATCTACTATTAAAACATATCACAAATTCTCAGAGTCAGAGTACACCGCGTACCAATCGTGTTGTAGTGTTAAAAGCTTCTTCGTATACTATATTTCACAGACTTTATTTTAGAATTATAGTCCAGCATAAAACTATGCAAATAATTTGAAAACGAAGTGAACACTTATAGAAAGTAAAAATATACGTAATGTAATTTTAACCATGATTTGTAACACTATCAACTGAAGTTTTCCAAGGAGTTTTGTACTCCGTGACTTCTGCTTGCAGAAGTTTGCATAAGGACTTCTGTTTGCACAATGAAACGTATCTTAAACGGTTACAATAGGTTTAAAAATGACCGTTAATACATGTGTCCGCTTAATGAAAAATATAATAATATGTAAAGCGTACCTCCCTTCTAATTGTGAAATTTGATACAGGAAACTTCATTGCACGTGTGAACTGATATCATTCCTCTACAAAATTAATCAATTTACCATTTTGCACTTTTTGGTTTTGATTTCACGGTTTCATCCCCATTTGTAAACTTGATTTTCAACTAGACTTGAAGTTCCAATTTACTCCGTAACGATACTCGAGAGCAGACATGAAAGAACATCGACTGGCCGACAAGCATAATATAACATCGGCTGGCCGTTTCTGAATCGAGTACTTGCCAACTACAAAAATTGCAATTTTTAAGTGGTCAGTACTAGGACAAAATAAGAGTTTTAAAATAAATTAATAAAATATAACAAATTAAAAATTGGCCATTTAAGCAACTTTTGGTTAAAGATGGCCGTGGTGGTGAAATAGAAAAGGAATCTGAAGAACAGATACACGAAAATAAAGAGCTTGGTTGAAGGATTTTCTTCTTCGCAATATTAGAAAAGAAAATCAATGAACAAGGAAAATATTACTCTTCAAACCCTTAAACACATTGGCAACCATAAGCTTTAGTAGTTTCCGAATTAAGTATTTGAAAATCGGCCTTTGATATAAGATCACGGTTCCATTATCATTGCACTGATCATACTGACCCTTCTATGGGATGTTCGCCAGTTCGTGAAGGACTCGTATCCCAAAGCTCGGGTTTACGGAAGCTTCGTGGTTGATGTAGGAACCTGCGTTCCAACCAGCCCCCCTCTCCCTTAATGTTAACCGATATAGAAATGAATCCATTGATTTGTTGCTTATTTGATAGTGATTCCGGGCACGTCAACTACTGAGATCATTAGTCTCATAAGTGTATTGCATGTTTTTCATCGGAAGGTGGCGATGATCTTCCCTCGCTGGATGGTGAGATCCGATGCCGCCCTACCGTCGGCTAGCAGGGTTTTCCCTAACCAGGTATCTCCCACCAGTGTGTGTATAAGAGGATAGGACACGACAAGGAAGATAAAGGAAAGATCACGCGCGCGTGGTCCGTGGCCCGTTTGTTAGGGTACTGCCCCGACATTCGCCTGGTTTTGATCGGAGAAACCACGGAAAACTACTATCAGAGCAGTTGGCCGCTAGAATTCTCCTCCAGACAGCGAATTCGACTTAGTTGACAAGCTAGTGTCGAAAATCTTGCAATTATCGGGACTCGAACCTAATATATATATATATATATATATATATATATATATATATATATATATATATATCGTTAAAAAGTGGGAACATATAAATCGTTTAAAGGAGGGAACATTTATGCAAGTCTTTGGTGAAGAAATGAATGGGTTCCACGAAAAAATAATGGTTAATAAAGGTGGTCGGTTAATGGAGGTGTTCATTTTTGCAGCTTTTACTATATTCACTATGCAGCTTTCCCTACTTAGCATTTGCATGAGATTTTTACAACTGGATGTCACGGTGTTTGAAAAGTACATCCACGAACGTTCCTTGTATTATTCGAAAACATCCATTTAAATAACTTGATTCTGTCACTATGAAGAAGTCGAAGAAATGAAGAATTAAACCACACAGCTCTTATGGTTGATCGTAGCAGCCGATGAGTGAAGGAGGAGCGATGGAGAGGGAGTGAGAGGAGGGAGAGGGAGAGTGACAGAGACAGAAGACTGAAAAGGGGGACTGAGGAAACATAACAAAACTGAAGGGAATGAGAGGAATAAAGTATTTAAATATTGCTTTACTACTTATTGGCAAAGGAGAATATCTTAAATTTGCAAAGAAATCCTAATGTGTAAATACCAATTTCGTGACTATCAGTGATAACGTACACGTTCGTGATAAATAAAATGGTGGGACATTTGGAAATATTTTTGTAGAAAATTGTTTAATGATATTACAGTGTCATCCACTCGGATTCAAATCTAAATTCTTACATCTGAAAGATAGACTGAATGAAACTTGCATAATGTTAATTCACTGTTATCGGTGGATGAGTGAAATGTATCATTGACAAAGAAGTAGCTCGTGTCCACGCTTTCGTGTTGCTCCCCACGTAAGTTAAAATTAACGAATCGATGACTGAGTCCGTGCACGGACTTCGGGAAAAATTGATTTCGTGGAAGCAAAGGAATGATATACACATTCTTTTACTGCTCTTGTTAAGATAATTCCCACACACTGCAATACATTCTAATAACGCGAAGCTGAATTGCGGCGTAAATACACTGCAATTCATCTTAGCATGTACCTACTCCCTCGTACATGAAACATGCACGCATATCCAGTAGTATCCATATAGTTACCTGTCACGCAAGAGCAGTTTGACTGACAGCTGCGAGTGTTGAAGCAGTTGATTCAGGAAAAGTCGCGTGTTCCTTTTCTTCTTCTGCGAGTTTTGAATCGAATAACACATGTATTTATTTACCAGAACTTAATTAATTTCCCTGAAAATTTAAGAAAATATAATTGAAATCTAGGGATCGATTTAGTTATTCGCTACGTGGTTTGTTTCATTTATCACACACAAAAAGTTACGGTCCAAATATTACCACATGTGCTTGGTCTATTCTCGGAGCTGTTTCATCGTTCATTTGTCAATAAAGCTTTTATTACATGGGAAACATTCCGATGCTAATTTCTCGGAAAGTAGTATTAGAATCAATTTTAGAGTTGTAAAAATACAATAGAAACACTTTTAAGCATATATTAAAACATAACAATGGTTTTTGATTTATGACGAAAGAACTTATCAAGAACGCACATTGCCCGTAAAATTGATTAGGATATTAAGAAAATTAATTTTGCGCAATCGATGATAAAACAGTTTTATTCGATTATTATCGTCACATTTGCAATAAAAAATATGTTGCAATTGAGTTCTGAGAGATGGTGAATGAGAAAGGGTATGTTTCAAAAGTTAAGAACTGTTTTAGATAAAAAATTACATCAAAAGTAATAAACGAGTAACAATTGTAAAACCACTTAAACCCACGTAAACTGGATGCAATGGAGCAAGTACGTCTATGGTCTTCCAGTAATCTTCAACACCGAAATATAATCTTAAATATGTTGCATATTATGTGGTTCCTGGTATAAAAGTAGAAAATATGTAAGGGTACAATAAAGATAAAAAAACATTGCACAAGTTTATAGTTATGTTCAATAAAACTACCGGCTGAGGAGGCTCAGGGCATCAACTGGCGTCACTGCACGGTTTCTGAACGGGAGGTTCTAGGGTTCGAGTGCTGACGGTGGCAGAAGTTTCGACAGTTGTTCCATAGCTAGGTCGCAGTTAACCGCCGTCCGGAGAAGTCTACAAGCCGGCTGTTCTGGTCGGTAGTTTTCTTCTGTTTCTCTGATCTATAAAAGCTGAATTCCGAAGCAGAACGCTAATAAACATACCATATACCGCGCGCGATGTTTTCTTCCTTATCATCTTAAACACCGTTTATTGCCGAAGCGTTTTTGTATTAAATATATTAAATGCATTATTTATTCCGCTTCTAATGAAAGGGATAACTGACCAATGTGTTGAAAATAGTATAGCATGTTGGATAACAGTATATCTCTGAGGTATCATCTCGTAAGTTGTGAATAGAAAACACTTCCATAGCTAACTCTCTAAGGGAAAAATGCTTCTTGCACTGACAACAGTAGGTAGTAAGTGCAACATTTTCAAATAATCTATGTATATACCTATTTCATCCTCATTTCGTTTAGATACAAGTGTTGCAGTTGACTGTAGATTTTTTATCTCCAAATATGTAATATTTTTTCGCAAACAATGATTTTTTTCCTACTGTCAGTTACAAGTCATTGAATGTATTTTCTTAGATTTCAAAATTCTGGGTATATTTTCCTGAATATCCCGTGCACAATTTAAATGTTCAATTGCTTGTTCAGTCAGGGGCGTCCAACTTGCAAGGCAAGTATAGGGCCACAACTATAACCCTTAATATGTTTGCGGGGCATTTTTTCATTACTCGGGCGATTCACACCTGATTTCCCCGGAATGTTGATCTCGGCACTTTACCCGACTGCTCAGAAACGGGGTGTGTGTGAAGTGAATGAATCCATTCCTGATGTCAGGTCGTACTGTGCATAACGCAGTGTAACACATTTGGATAATTTTGAATATATGAATTAACTACAAAAATATTGAATTTAAACTTAAACTATTTTTACTTTAAGGGTATGTTGACTTTGACAGGACGCGTGCAATAGACACACAATGTTCTTGCCCGACACAGATGCAAGGGACACGTTTGGCTAATAACACTTCGCGGGCGGCAATAAATAGCACTGTGGGTCGCATGTGGCCCGCGGGTCGGCAGTTGGGCAACCCTGTTTTAAGTATTTCCGTACAAGCTGCGGTGAGAAACCCCGCAAGTCAGTTATTTACGGAGTTCAAATACCAATGCAAATATTAACGATCCTCTCGCAGTCATTGACTACAGCAGACTCAAGAAAGGTCTCTTGTCCTACACAGATGTTCTTACTCAAATTGCTAGGTACAATTCCGTGTCACGTTTTCTTCACATAAGAAAAAAGAAAATGTTAAAATTGTTTCTTTCAGAACTTACTGTAACGAAATAATCATAGATTTTACAGTGCATTGTAAATTAGTGGTGCTACAACAGCACATAGTTTCTTGCCTTACTCATTTTTGTAACTGCTACGCAATGTGCTTCATCTGGTGCTACCACTCTCACCGGGCTCCGGCTGGCGACTGACGGAGCCCCCAACCGATCAAGAGACCACCGTTGCGTAGGGACGCGCAACGGCGGCCTCTGATTGGTCAGGGGCCCGCAGATCCGCCGGAGGCAGACGAGATGGCGCATCAGCTTTATTCTCAGCAGATGGTACATAATGTATGACAAACTTACAAAAATTAAATGACACATGGGCCATGATACATAAAGTTGGGTCGCGCGCGTGTATAACGCGGCGTTTCAAATTACAAACTACGGACATATTATCTACAAATAAAATAATATTACAGAGGCTATGGTCTAACCTGCGCATGAACCTGCATTTGTTTTTGTTTTTTTCAGCAAAAATTTTCTATGCGCTCAGATTGGAACCCACGTTCTTCATGTGAACAAGCCAGCACGTCACTGCTACACAACCAGTCGCTCGCCGATTGAACATTCCCGCCTCTGAACGTTCCCGAAGCTTCCAAACTAGTGGTTTCTCGCATTCTTTCAAACGTATGAATTTTTCGATATTTCAGAGTGTTAAAAGAAAATTAGACCTATGCGATCTTTGTAAGCGCTCTTTGTTCTATCCATGAAAAAAAATTAGAGAAACATTTTGGAGCCGTTTCTGAGAAAATAAGCGTTAAAAATTACCTATATTCCACGCAAAATTGTGCGAAAACTACTTGCAATTTATAAAATCTGTACAAATCTCTGTCTTCTATAATGTAATTGTAGGAAGACACCAGCAAATTTTGAACTTCTCCAATTTTCGAAAATTCAAAGATTTCAACCCAAATAAGAGCTGCGTCATTTTCAATCGCTCTTTTCGCTTCAAGAACAATTTTTAATAAAAAAATGAAGTACGTCGTACGGGGAGAAATGTAAAATGTCTGAAAGCGACCGGTTTTATTGTCTCAGGGCATCTGGTGACTGACCGAGAGATCCTAGGGTTCGAGTCCGACTGTAAAACGAGACCAGTCAGAAGCCCTGCTGGGATGTGTGAACTTCCCCGTTATTTCCATTGAAGACGCTTTCTATTTGCGCCAGCATTCTTATAGTATTGTCATTATTCAATTTAAAATCTGACAATTTTTTTTCTATACATATTCTATATACATACAATTTTGACTTCTCATATGCCAGAATCACAGCTTCATTACCCTGTTGTATCGTCGCTAATGCATGTAGATTCTTCTGCAATGTTGCTGACTTATGCAGAAGTTTCCTTTGGCGAATGAAATGCATGGTAGTCATTATGGTACGTAGGATCGACAAACAAAGAGGCCGAAATTCTTTTGATTTTCTCAAACTTAAGTTAATACTAGACAATCGTCCTGTTTTGTTTATATTGTATATTCTAAAAGGTCCCTCATCCGTTGGTGAGCATTGAAATTGAATATCCCCTTAATTATTGGCAATCAAAAAGTATTATTACAATTAATTGGTACAGTTTTACCGTTATTAAAGAAGAAATAATTCACGCAAACATTATCATTTACATTAAACTGATATTTGGTTTAAATATGGACGCAGATAAACTTATTTTGTTAGTATACAAAAGAAAAGTCCTGTTTAAGACCTTCGATTCAATGTCCTGAAATTGTGAAAAGTTGACTTCAAAAGAAATAGATGGAAAATTTTCTGGTTGTTTCTGCCAACCATGACCCTAACCTCACAGTTGTAATAGTGTAATTTTCTCTTATATATCTGTCTGTCATATCAAAATATCACATATATCAATTTTTTGTTATAGATTATTGTATTTTTATATTTTATTTTTTAACATTTTTTATTTATATATTTATTTTTATATGTTTTATTATATTTTTATAACTCTCAGCGAGTTCGGTTCTTCGCGGGCCATTACATTCGATTCCATTACACGACACACAATGCTTTCAAGACCAATGTCTAGTGCAGTCAATGCATTGTAACCCCAGCCGTTCAGAAGATGCAGTCAGCCGTTCACGCTCGAAATTTTCTTCAGACAAACATGGTCCTACTCTGAACGTACCCTTAGACACACAATGCTTTCAAGACCAATGTCTAGTGCAGTCAATGCATTGTAACCCCAACCGTTCAGAAGATGCAGTCAGCCGTTCACGCTCGAAATTTTCTTCAGACAAACATGGTCCTATTCTGAACGTACCCTTAGTCCGGATATGAATGTATATTGCTGCAATGGGCACACTATGACTGAGTCACTAGCCACATTGGCGCAATGGAATAAAATACTGGTGGGTATCACAATGGCTCGGCGTGAACAAAACTACCGTAGCTACCTGTAGCTACAGACAGGTGCAAAGATATGAACTAGGAATTTTTACATTGCCATTGAGTTCCAGTTGACATTGGAAGCAAAGGGAAGATTTGACTCAATCGAAGAATATAATTTCCCAACAGATGTCGTAGTTTCGTTCTTTGTATCACGGGTTTCAGCTCTGTAAGTACTTTCACAGCACACATGGTCTGTGATGAATAACTTCCATTTCAAATTTGGTGCCCAGCGCATTATAAAAATGACGCACTGCATGTGGACGTATAGAGAAGGATGGTTCCTAGAGTGAAGAATGTTTTTTTCCATTTCATAGTTTATGGAAATTTGCCATTCGAAACAAGCTACTGGAGTGGTCAAAGCAGTGAAAGCTTGATATATTGCTGATGGTTTCCAGAAATATACTTTCAGATTTATAGGACGAATTATAATGACAGAGTTTACATAAATCCATATTTTCCCCTTTGAAGTGGAAATTATTAACGAGAAGAAGGTAGTCGGTTTGAAGAAAAAAACTCTTGGCGCTAAACAGATCGTAATTTCTCGCATTATTTGTAAAGGCTATGGATTACTGTAATATTGCATGAACCATCAAAAGAGTTTTCAACCTACGAAATATTTTCCAGCTTGCAGGGATTCGAACTAGGGTTCTTAGATTTAAAACGCCCGTCATGTTCTTACCACCAGTCTCTAACCAAACTATTTTCCCAACGCTTTAAAAACGTTGACTATTTGCAATTTTCAAAAATCTTCATTTACAATATTTCAAGGTCTACTTTTAAAGAACAGACTTCATTAGAAAATTGTTTATCATCAATACTGTAGTTTTACAAATAGTAATTTTTGTTTGCAATTTTCGCAAATACAGAGTTCGCTGCCAATGAGTTTTTGCCCCAACTTTAAGCGCTTAATCAAAGCTCCCAAACTTTCTCCATCTGAGAAAAAATCTCAAAAACTAATGACACTACAGCACACTACATTCTCATGATATTTCTATTTTTCTCAATTTTCGAAAATTCCGAAAGTTCAATGAAAATTAGGCCTGCGCTATTTTTGTCTCCCTTGTTCTCGGGAAAAAATAAAAGAAAAAATCCAGAGGGTTTTGTTAAAAGTTTTTTATAATTTGCATTAACTTGAAGCACAAATTACGCGAAAACTACTCGTTTATTTAAAAAATTGTACATGTATATTTTAGAGCAGATTTTTTTAGAAACGATTTTGATTAAAACAAAAATTTCTATCGCCATATTAGTTTTTTTTTTCTAGGACTTTTATCCAGCCAACAGCCGGTTACCCTTTATGTCCCGATGGGACGCATATTCGACCATACACTAGACCAACACACTTGCGGGCTCCTCTGATATTGGGTCAGCAGAACGTGAGGCCTTCCGCGACAACACATGCCCAAGGCGGAACTCGAACCCACGACCCTTCGGTCCGAAGCGCTGAGTCAGTAGTCGCTCTTAGCCACCTCGGCCATCCAGGTCGGCTTCATATTAGTAATTTTGTAATATTAATTTTTCCAGTTACTGAAAATACAGATTCTATGGAAAATGCGAGAATCATCAATTTTTTACCGCCCTTTGATTTGTATGAGAAAAACTGAAGAAAAAAATTTGAATCAAAGATCTCTAATTTAAGAACAGATTTCATAAAGAAGAAATCTTTAATATTGTAGTTGTAAGAAGAGGCCGAAACAATGTTGAAGATTTGAAACTTTCAAAAATTCAAACATTACATGAATAATAGACGTGTGCTATTTTTAGCGTCCTCCACACAATCCAAGAAAAAAGGTTAACCAAAGAAAGTGGAGCCGATTTTGAGACAGTTTTGGAAATATCGTAGAGGCTTCATGTAAAATATTCCTCTAACAAAATATTCGTCAAAATCCCAGAATTAAAATATACGTTATAAATTCGCATATTCGTCCGGATTATTCGGGGTCCCAATTTTTGAGAAAATCGTCTGAACGAGTTAGGCGATCCTTCGGTCAGAGATCGCTACGACACTATTTCCTTAGCGATCTCTGCCAACAGATGGACCAAGTCAGTTTTCCTGATAGAATGAAGTATCGAGTACATTAATAAGTTTGAAGCAGTAAGACAAGTATCACAATTATACTTGTTATATATTGTATTTCTCAAACTAAACTCAATCCACACCTTTCCTAGTCCCTTTTTCTATTCGTAAGTTTTGTTGAAGACAACGTTTTGAAGCAACATTGTAGATGAAAATCCACTTATCAATGTGATAGATGGAGCTGAATGAATTTGCCATGTATTAGTGTTTTGTAAATAATATGAGACCTATAATTGAAAAAATAGAGAATGTAGTATTTAGTTTTGGTAGTATTGAGCATCTTACGTGTACGCGTAAAATATTACCCCTTTTGTTCACGCTTTCTCCAAATGCAAAGTCGGAATTGAAACAACAGTTTAAAATGTTGTATAATGTTTTGTTCCTAAGCATAAAACTCTATCTTGTCTCTATCTGAAGTTTGTATTTTTTAAAGGAAACTACGTATCGCACAACTCACATGAACAATGACAAAGTGCATCAATGTTTCCTTCATGATTAATTGAGTATATCTTCTCTGATGTTTTTTCATCATGCGCTACTCCTCCAAGTTACAGCGAATGTCATAAGAGCTGCGCTAGACCATCATATTTATAGGATTTCTCTGGAACGAGGTCACAACCACGCGGGAGCTCTGCAATAGAAAACACGGGGGGTAGCACGAAAGACAAGACAAATACCTAGACGTCAATTCCCACCAAAGAATTCGCTCTTCAGGTTTTACGTTGAGGATGTTGAGATGTTGAGAACTGTGTCCTACGCCCGAATATAGATGAATCTGTTATATTTACTTTAAAGATTTTCTTTAAATATTATTTCAAGTTATATTTTTCCGTTTTTGTTAACGATGGATGCTCCTCTAAAAGCGTGTTGAGCCAACAAAATAAGACAGCTGAGTGTTTTGTATGATGTATAATCGCGTACACACAAAAGAGCTTTAGAATGAAGACATGTGAAAAAAATATAACAATCTTGAAATTGCCTAATATTGTTGGAGGTTGAGATCATGGGATGTAGTCAGAGTAATTATAACATTAAATTATTGTTTACTATTCGGAATATTTTATTCCATCATCAGATCAAGTGATAAAAATTAAATACATAACTATTAACATACATCTAGCACTTACATATTGTGCACTTACTTATTATCCAATGAACAACTATACTGTACATAAATGATAAATAAACGGTACCAACCTTACGTCTGAAAAGATATAAAATAATTTATAACATCTCAGAGACATGGATAGCACAATCCCCAAGCACACTAAAGGAGTGGTTACAAAACGAGAGACCATCCGACAAAGATCCACCATAGACCAAGGCATAATAGCAAATGAAAGAGGAATTCTGATACGACGAAAATGTGTAAATAAGACCTTTTATTTTAGTTACCCTTACATGTGCATTCGGTCAAAGATAGTTTAGTTAAGAAAATAAAAACAAGAAACGTAATGCGAAATGAGGAAGTACTATTACTATACACAAAATTCTATATGATAGTAAGTATGCAATATGATACTGAACTATAATATAGATTTTAGCACATGGTAGAATGTAGAACGACAAAAAATATAAAAAGTAATAGACAATTTTGAATGTAATTTGTATGTTTTTTTTGTTTTTATCACCTCCCCTGAAGTTAGAATAAACTTTTCCGAAACATTGGCAAACTTGATGATTTAATGATTTAAATACACTGACCAATTCCCATGGTCTCAACCTCCAACACTGAAGTACACGGTCGTAAATATAGAAAGTATAATGTGGTACATAACATATTGGCGTGCGACACATTTAACTTAAAAAATAAATGGTAATAAAAGTGAAAAAACAAAGCCGATTGCGAGAAGGAAGTTATAGCCAAAGGTGCTAGTAGGGAATAATAATGTATTTTAAGATCCACTGAATAGTTTTTAAATACATTATTTGTAAACACTTCAACCCAATGGGTTTACATGTCGGTATTAGAGTGAAAAAAAATAAAAGCTTGACCAGTTTTAAATGCATGGCACCGGTCATTCAGGTCTTCTTTTTTCTTTTGTTATTTAAGGTTGCAACAACATCTAGGTCATTAGCGACCACTATTGGAGTTAACATTAGGGTAACTATGAAGATGAAACGAAATGGTGATGACAAGGAGTGAAAGGATGAACACAAATACAACCATGCCCGAAGCTCAAACCCGCGACCCTTCAGTCCGAGATCACAACGCCACTACCGTCTTAGCAATCGCGGCCACCGGGCCAGCCAGGTCGCATTTTGTCTTTAGAGACGTAATTGACATATGTGTTGATATTTATTTATATTAGTTCGGGGAGAAGAAATGTGAGTTTTATGGATTTATTGTTGTTACGTTACTATTTCGCGTGGGAATTTTTATTTAGTGCGTGGTTTTGTAGATATTATTCCTAAATTTTTGCATATAGGGTAAGAAATTGAAAGTAGATTGTAGAGGAAAAATGTAATTAAAAGTAATAGTAAATTCTTTGGATTCCTAGATCTTTGGGAATTGAATCGGTTATTTTTGAAACCCCAAAAATCATGAAATTTAAACTTTTGAGAAAACGGAAAACAATCGATTATTGAATAAACCGTAAATTATTTGCAAAATTTTTTGTCTCTAAGGAAGATAACTTATGAATAGCAATCATGGAAGTAAAATATAAACTATTATCAAATATTCGGTTTGCCTTTGGGCCAGTTTAAAATTGTTACTTACGGGATTTAAAACAGAATACGTAACATCTTGATATTGTTAAAAATACAAATTTCATATTCATTCATTATTGATGTGTGAATCTTCTTTATTCAAGTATAAAAAACAAAAAAATTTCACCAGGTTTTATAATCAACAGTTTTACCTTCTACAACTGTAACTTTAAATGTTTCTCCTGGATGCATTAACAATCAATAACAAACTGCATCAATGTGTTTACTCACATTTCCTTATTTCTTTCCTGACGACAGAAACTTCTCCGTCACAAAGAAGGAAAAAATGACCTTTGAATGGGAAGTATTGGATTATAGAAAGAAATCTATCTTTGAAAATTGCGAGATGAATTCTCACTATAGTATTATTCTTGTTTAGGGCAGAACGAGAAGAAAAAATCATTGAACGCGTTTGGGTAGAAATTATTGTTCTTTACTTTTAAAAATTCCACGATTTTTTCTCTGAATATCTCATGCACGAACTAAACATTCATATGTTCGTTTAAATATGTGTACTCTGTTACAATGAATCCCGCAAGTCAGTGACGTATGGACTTTGACTACCAAAGCAAATATTAACGATCCTCTCATGGCCATTGACTACAGCAGACTTACGACTTTTCAACACATTCGTATATCTATCATCTTTCTCTTTTTAACATAAAACGAAATCGTAGAAAAGAAAAATGGGATATTAAAACAAGCCGATTCAATTATGCAAAAAAAAAAAACAATTGATAATTTTTCAAAGAACTTATTTTAGAAAGTTGGAGAATTTTCATATTAATGGAAGTGGACAAAATGGAGGAAGCATAGGTAAGTTTTGGGAGAAAAATAGTTTTATATAACAGCACTAAGTTTGCCTATTTTATTGTGGAATTTCGGTTTAGCAAAATGTAAAGTCGTGTACGTTTTCCTTTGAATTTTATTTTTGCTTGATTCTTATGGTATTTCCATGTTTAACGACGAACTAGATACTGTCAGAAAAGAAAGTGTCAAGTCCTTAGCCGTTCTCCGTATTATCAGAAGATGTACCAGTTTGTAGCATAATTCACTATAATCCAATAGAATAAACGGATTAATAAAATAAAATTAATATTGAAAAATTGGATTCATTATGGAATGGTACTTTAAATCAGTTATCAACCTCATTAAGTAAAAATTTATTGATTTACTACTAAGTTAAATTATGCATAGTATAATAGATAGGACCAGCAAAAACAGCTCAGGACGTTTAGCACTCTAAATATATCCTGTTTGACAATAGATTATTTAAATAATATGCATTTTGATCAAGCACGTTTCAATGCACTGTCGTGTATATTAGTGTATGCACTGGCGAGAAGAAAATTCGAAATAGAACTTTATAATCGTATTAAAAGCTTTTAATTCTAACCTATGCAGTTCTCTAAATGCCGTTTCTGAATCACTATGTGTGGACGTTTGTAATGATGCGTGATGTTGGTAGGGTGGTCACAAAGCAAACATGGCTGCGTAAGTTTAGCCGAGACACCAACCTTGCCATCGATTTCTTGCGCCCATGGAGTTGTGTACATTCGTTATTTACTGAAGTCTATTTCCGGAATTCATTGATCGAGCTAAAATATTGACTCAATGTAACCTAGTGACAATTTTTGAGAGTTTTGAAATTTTTGTTCTAGTACAGTTTGCATTCAGTTATGGAGAAAGAATATAATTGTCTCCTGTGTAACGCATTTGCGGCAATTCCCTGTTTTAGAAGAAAATAAAGTCGATAAATTGAATTACGTAAATATTGAGTGCACGTTTCAATGCTCAATGAAACTCACTGATCGATAAAATGGTTTTATCCCAATTGAGGCAAAAGCGTTACGGCGTTGATCATGCTTTTAGACACGTTCCTTCAATTTCCCATTATTTTGAAGAATTGAAAGTTGAGAGCAACCTGTAGTGCTGTTGCGAGATACTTTGGTTCCCCCCTGGGGACCAGGAATCAAATCCCGGACATTTCATGTAGTACATAAAGCGGAAAAACAGAATCGTGAACCATTTTCCGGTTGTTCTACTTTTATTTATCTCATATCACAGCTACTCTATTTTCAACACCATCTTTGAACATATTTACCTCCTATTTCCCACCTTAGAAATAATGCTTCATGGCTCCACTTAAGTTGCGATCATCTAGTAATAATATATTGTACTAATAATGGCGTATACATTCGCTGAACATGCGACTCAGGAACAATGAAACAATCACTTGACGGAGAAAAAAATAGAATTTCAGAATTGCTTACAAGGAAAAATCATAGTCGAGTAGTGACTTGGAAAATATTTTCTAGGAGAGGCAGATCCGTCAGGTGCGGGCCTAGCAGCTGCGATAACCGGAGAACTGATCACATGACAAAGAACGGGGTGAGATTTACTGACTCGTGTCATTTAAAAGAGCAGGACAAAACACTCGGCAGTGTTCATGAATTGGAATCTTTACCCACGAGCAGAAAAAAATCGTCCGGGCTGTTAGGACCCGATCCGCTGAGACGAAGGGATGTATTCAATCACACTACGACTTGGTTCGTGGCAGTGGTGCGGTTTGAGTCCACAGGGGTGACTTCTTTTAGATGAGCCCAGCAAAAAAGACGAGTTTTCAAAAGGAAAACTCTTATTGGAGTACTTAATACAGATTTCTATACATATATAATACGCGAAGAGAAAAATATGTACCCCTTTTTAAACATACTGTGTGATATTTGATATAGGTAATGTTCATATGGAGGTGGGAAGAAAGCTGAAATTTATGTGTTACATATATATTGAATAAAATAAAATAATGTAGCGTGCAGATGCAACCCACAACACATTGCAACACACTACTATCGTACACCATATATAACTCGGAATCGTTGCGTATTAGAGCCATAAAACCTAATTTTTGTGTTCCCCAATGGACGCGAGTTTTGCTTTCTATACCCTAAAAAATAAAACGAGACATTTTTAGACATTTTATTCCAAGTTTGGTGATGAAGAGAAAAATGCTTTGCTCCCCATTTGCTTTGCATTTCTGTACGTGAAAAGCATATTAATAATAATAACTATAATTAATAACAATAATATTTAATAATAATAATAATAATAATAATAATAATAATAATAATAATAATAATAATAATAATAATAATAATAATAATAATAATAATAATAATAATAATAATAAATCTGTGATTTTTGGACATGTGTCTTTAGTGAGGAAATTCATGGGTGAAGAATTCGAACATGAACGTGAATCACACCATGAGTTTGGTGAACGGTTATTGAACTAGAACGTGAACAAAGACAAGAGTACAATAAAAATTAATTTTTATTAATGTGTGTATTTAGTAGTTGTTGTTGTAAATATCTTGTATATATTTTCTTACTTGTTTATTTGTTTTTCTTAAAATGCTTACAAATGTAAAAATGTAAAATGTAATATTTACTTGTAATATTATATTAGCTTAAGCCCGCATCGTGTTTCTTGCCTTGGCCGCGGTGTTTCATGTACCAATTTATAATTGACCATAAATGATGATGATGATAATAATAATAATAATAATAATAACAATAATAATAATAAATTATTATTATTATTATTATAATTTTCGCACGTAAGCAATTTTAGCTTTTACAAACGTTCGTAGTGTATGATGTTTTTTTTTTCACTTAATATACCATTACAGATAAACGAAGGATACTGGAGACAGTACTGCAACTTTCTTTAATTGTTCCGTCTTTTCCGCAACACGTCTCTTAGCCCTTTTAAAGCTCTGAGGGTGTATATATGTATGTATAAAGTAATCTTCAGTTACGTTTTTCCTGTTGTCTCGTAACGTCGCAGTCAGTGCCTTTTATCTCTTCGGCCAAGAGCTCTGAACTTGCGAAGGACTTTGCTCAGTTGGCGTTTGAGGTCACGAGACCAGTTTCCGTTGAATTTTTCAGCCATGCGGGAGAGGTGAGAAGCCCATTGATCCTCCTGTTTTCAAAGGTAGATTTTCGTAGGTTTTCAAAAGGGTAGCGAAATAAGATATGTAAAAGGATCCCCCTGGGATAAATATTTCATACGTTGAAAATCGTAATTGAAGTGTTAAAAAAGTGTTTCAACTGATTTAAATCAATTCAGCGTACGTTGCACAAAAGCGTTTCTTAGTTTCTTATATCAGTTGAAGCTTTTTACCATACTAAGCCTTTGTAAATTATTAAGATATTTCGAAACTTTCACGCGTTTATATCACGATTATGACCCTTGTAATAAAAAGATAAGGGAAAGATTTCATAAAGAAAAAAATTCTATTATTAGTTTTTAAATTTTGGGATGTTAATTTTCGCAATTTTCCTAAATAGAGTTCATCTTAAATTTCACATACACAAAACTACTCACATTTTCGAAAAAATGTGCACGACGTTATTTAAAGATTTATCGTTGATGAACAGATTTCATTACGAACAAAGATCTACCTATAATTTTGCAGTTGTAGGAAGTTATCAAAAAAATTCGCAATTTTTGAACATTCAGAACGTTAAACGAAAATTGAAAGAAAAATACAAAGCGCCAATATTGGTGATGGAGATGTTTTCCTTCTTGAAATGCTCTAAAACATTAGGTCTTTTAATAAGGTCAGGCACAGTTTTGAAAAAAAAAGTTTTCGCGTAATTTTTGGTAGGGAATGTCCTACGATTTTGAGTTCAGACGATCTCAGATTTTCGACACGAGATAGTGTGCTAAGACAAATATAACTACTACTTAGAAGAAAATTTTTGGAGGCCGTCTGTTCTGGCCATGAACCGCGCGCGATTTCCGTTCCTCATCCTTCCCCTCCTCACCGCTACTCACATACACAATTACATATACTACACTCGCAGACTTATCGGGAGCTTAAGAGCATGTTTGGGCTGTAGCGGCGTCCCATAGCGGAGATACCTGAGATACGAAACGCCGCACTCTGCCGTGTAGGCAGGCACCGGATTCAATAAGCCAGCGAGGAGGAACACCGCCACCTCCCGGGAAATAACATGCCCAACACTAACGGCACTACTGTCTATAGCTGTTGATGCGCTCAGAAACAAAATAAATCAAAAAAATTTAAAAAGATATATAATATTGTTTCTTTTTTACAATAAAACTAGCTTAAGGTGACGCCTCTGGGAGGTGTTTTCATGTTAATTTTATTTGTCATTTGTAAGTTTATAAAAAATTAATTTTAAACACAATGCTGTTGCGTGTGTCGCCCATTTTTGGGCATAGAAAGTTAGATGGAAAAGCAGTGATAATTCATTTTTTAATGTAATTATTACAGAATTAGTTTAAAGTTATCGTCAATCTGACGAATGAAATCGTACCGATTGATGTCGTTCCGGAAAATCAGTATAGTAACTCAAAGCGTTTTATGTACTGAATATATTTTCCTTTAACTGGTCGGAATGATGCTTGCTGATACGCAGGGAGGGCGTTAGCCATGCTCAACAGGACCTCTCTAGATGCTTTCAAATCTAGAGTCGCCCACGCACGAAAAATTAATGAGAATTCGACGGACGGCTCGGTTGGCAGAAACCGCCCCTGGGTCTTGTTACCACTGTAACAATGACTCTAGATCTAATCAAGGTTAAACACATAGTTTCCACATCCATATAATTTATCAAAAATGAAGAAAATCACGAAATGTATAGTATATTATTATTTTCATAAATATTTCATTATCACGATAGATTTATCTCAGCAACTATAATATTGTTATTTCATATACTGTGTTTGATAAAAAAAACACGCAATTTTTTTACGTTTTATTAAAAACTCCTCGTACCCGCTAATAGATAACTCGAAATTAGGCTTCCGGAATATCATATAAAATAAAACCTGTTATAGTGATCATTTTCGAGAAAAAAATGAAACCAAAAATTTGGGGAAAATGAACACTGAAAAGGGTACAAGATGATGGTAGTCTCCCGCAAATGGTGTCAGACCACAGTATCGTGTAGAAGATCCAATCCCAGAATTCGAATAAGGGTTCACTTTTGTTTCATAATATATTATGAAACTTTTATAGTATTTTTAGTCTAATAGTGTCATAATAGTATTTATAGATTGTACATTACATTAGATAGTAAGTATCATTTATAGACATCTACACACAGCCACTATAATGTACAGTAGAGTGACTCCTGTCGAGGAGAAGTTCGCGAGACGTCTACTGTGATCGGTGGTTTCGTTGTTTCCCTGATCATGCCGGAGCAGCACACAATGCAATAAGCCACAAAATTCTAAGAAAAGAGATTGAATAGGCTCAACAACAGTGTTATACAGATATCTCAGAATAAATAATATAATTTTCTAAAATATGTAGGGGTCTCTAAGATCCCCTTTTGCCAACGAACATGTTGGGGAACATTTTATATATCAGGAATATTCTAGGGTTCGAGTCCTGGCTGTGACAGGATTTTCGATACTAGCTGGATAGCTAGGTCAAATTCAGCCGCTGTCTAAAGGAGAATTCTAGTGGCCAGCTGCTCTAATCGGTAGTTTTCAGTGGTATTTCTGATCAACACCAAGTGAATGTCAGAGCAATACCCCAAAAAAGAGCCACAGGCCGCGAGCGATCTTTCTTTCCTCTTCCTTGTCCTATCTTCGCCCTCTACTTACACACACTTGCCTGGTACTTACACACATGTACTACACTATGACATCGGGAAACTAGTCGGGGCTTCGAGCTTGTCCCGGCGGGGAAGGGGCGCCGCTGTTGGGAGATACCTAGTTGGAAAAAATCCCCACAAGCCGACGTACATCAGCGCCGGATTTCGCCAGCCTTCGGGGAAGGTTCACCACCACTTCCAGCGATGAAAACAACACTACACTACACTTACGGCACTAATGATCTTAGCAGATGCCGCGCCCGGAATCACTAATCAATGACACTGTGTGTTGTGAATCGTGTCATTTCATCAATGACACAATCACTAAAACACGATCGATGTTGATGCGTCACTTGTCGTTTAACATTGCCACCCAATCAGGGCCAAATGTGATGCAGAACATTTGCCCCTAATTGGTAGGCAACTCGTCGTGCATTGCTGTTTGGCTGTTCATGTTCTGTCGCAGTAAAAGAGATTTCCTTTACTTGCCAAACACCAGTACATGATGAGTAGCTGATCAATCAAGAGGAAATATTACATGTATAACTTCGTTATATGAACTTGCCCACCAAATGTACGTTGGAAAAACGTTATCGTCTTTGATATATTTGTAACATCTTTTGGAGATATAATGCACTCAACATATTCCTTCAAAGAAGGATAATTATCTTTCATCTACTAATACTCTAGTTACGGTGTTGAGTTGCTCCTGTCTACTTTAGTTTTGTGAGTGACAGTGTATTCTATTTACAGTTTCGCTAATTAGTGAAACGTTTCTCGAAAACATAAGTTATTCATTTTCTTCCGTTATTAAATTGTGAAGTATGTAATGTGCTACATGCTTAACAATCTATAATGTTGATAAAGATATATATAATAAAAAATTAGTACTTTATTTATTGTTTGTGAAGACAACGTTCAAAGCAAATTGAGTTTACTCTTGATCATGGTTGATGAATCCGAAATCTCCAATGAAAAAATGATCTACAGATTCCTTTTGATCTATGTTACTTTGGTTGAATATTAATAAAGATATTGATGTAAAAATCCGAGTATAATAGATAAGTGAATAAATCTTCAACTTTTGCTCTTGCATTGACGTTTCGAAATATGAATGTTCTCGAGCATTTAGCACAAACATTAGTATTATCTTAATTTTGCGTGAATACACTGTTGCTAACGGCAACTAGTAAGTACTAGAAAACGCAGATCTTATTACATTAAAAAACATTGAAAAATAACTAACCTCAACGGTTTTTCCACAATACAAACTTTCGTATTCTTCAGATAAACGACACTTAAATCAATTGCTGAATATAAAATTATATAGGAGATTTCTTTGTAAAGTTTGGTGACCTGAGAAGGAAGACTTAATATTGTGTTACAGAATTAAGGAAATGGGATGTAATGTTGCTTTAATGAGATGTGTTGATGATGGCCCCTCACGTATTGTTGTTTTTTAATATCCCAGTGTCATCCAGTCGTGCTTTGACCTTTTCAGTCGATGATAAACGGATACTGATAGCAGTGTTTTATCACTACACATACTAAATGCTCGTGAAACAAAAATAACTTTGCTGTAAGTACGTAAGAGAAATATACAGATGCAGTTTTATTGTAAATAGTTTTGATCAAGAAAATAATTTTAATTCGGTAGAATGTCGAAATCAGCATTGTCTACACCCTCTGAGCACATGCTCGACGTATGGAATGCATCAGGTATGGAATGAATTTTCAGCTAAACATGTGTGTGTAATGTTCGCAGATACTCGCGCGCATTGGACAGCTGTATCATGATGCCACAGTTCATGACTGACCCACCCCGGTTCGCCGATCTTCCGGACCTGGACCGCGGGGATGAAGAGCTGCCATCGATCCCCGCCACGTACGTGGGCCCGTATTTGGTAGGCTTCATCAGTCTGGGCCTGGTCCTGGGCTGTCTCACCATGGCTCTGTGGTGCCGCTTCACCGACCTGGCGGATCCCGGCTGCCGCTGCCGCGTGCACCGCTGCGCCCCCGACGCCTGCCCCAAGCGCGACATCGAGAGCGACAGCGTGCCGCTCGATCTCTTCTATGTGCCACCGCCCAAGATGTACCGCACGCCCGACACCGGCGACGGCGTCTGCGATGCGCAGCCCGGCGCAGCCACCGTCGGCGAGACGGCGGCGCCGCGCGGGCTCCGCAGCCCGCGCAGCCCCCGCAGCCCCGCCCCGGCGCCTCCCGCGGCCGGCGTGCGCCCCGACCACGCGTGCGCGCCCCGCCGCCCCGCCGCCGCCGTCCCACGGCCCGCCGTGCCGCTTGGGCCTCCATGACGAAACCGTGGCGCGCGCGAGGCCGGACCCGGGGGTGAGGACGGGCGCGGGAGCGGGGCCGGGGGCGGCGGCGGTGCGAGGCACGTGGCCGCGGGGGCTGCCCTGCCTCCGGCGGCGGGGGCGGCGGACAGGCAGAACCCGCCTGGCGGGCGTGCGAGGGCGCGGAGGCGAGCGAGCAGCGTGCGTGCTTGGCGCCTCCGGCCGCGCGCCTCACGGACGAGCAGTGGGCGGCGCTGGCGACGCTGCTGTCGGCGGCGGAGCAGCGCTCGCTGGAGGGCTGCTGGGGCGAGGAGCCGCTGCCGCGCGCGCAGCGCCAGGCACCTCCCGCCGTGCTAAAGCTCGAGATCGCTCGCCGCCCGTCATGCCCCCCCTCCGCCCCCCGCCCCGCTCTCCGCCCCCTCCGCCCCGCTGCCGAAACTTCGTCCCCCCCGCGGCGACCATTCACGGCGCGTCTTGCCGAGGCTGCCGTGACGCTCTTCCTGGGCAATTATTTCTTATAACTTCCAACTCAGGAAATCTTATGTTTTACTCGATTTTCGACTCTTCAGCAGCGGTGGATGACTGATGCTCGGTCACGATAACTTGCGAATTTCATTGGCCATAGGAATTCGACCTTCGAAGAACATAGGAAGATGTGTGATATTTAATTGTCAAAAAAATTCCACCGTAATTGAATATAGCAGTAAATCGATCTAGAATAAGTTTCATTTCTTAATATAATTTGCTCATGGCGCATGTATCTGCAAAGAGAAAGGATATGTCGAAAATGACCCTTAATTAAACGCAAACATAGTAACACTGCTTTCTTATATATCTCAAGTAAACAAGAGAAAATATGCTAAATATTTTATTATCCATTGCCATATTTTACCTCAAAACTTAAGCTCTTTCTAAAAATATAATTTGGTTAATTATTAGAACTAGTATAGCCAGAATATAATGTTTTTATGAAACAAATGACACTGGAAGATAATGAAAGGTAAGAACAGTGGTGCTGAAATTTTGATATACACAAGTAAGTATTAAGACATTAGGCATTTATTCTGATTACTATAAGTTTGTTTGATACGTCGATAACGAAATATGTTTACTAATTTCAATGAAATATTAATAGTTAACATATAATATGACTTTGTTGCTCAAGTAGAACCAAATTTTGAAAAGTATATTGCGATACATTAAATCCGAAACATCCCATAAACATATTATTGCTTAAATTCTGTAGTGGCAGGAGAGATATTGTGGTGCTTCATGATTATAAAATCAGGGTAACAGATTTATCAACCACAAATAATTGACAATATGAATTTAATATACAGAAAATTCAGGCATCCATGTGTTTCTGGACCTCATCCCATCATCAGTGGCTCCAAGTAACATGGATTAAACACAACTTCAGCAAACAGTGGTAGGTCCTAATATGGCGCCAATGATAATGGGATGAAGTCCCGCAACATGTGCATGACTAAATTTTCTGTATATTAAATTCCTATTGTCTACTACTTGTGGTTGAAACCTCTGCTATCCTGAATTTATAATATTATTGCTTTTCCATCCACGAAAAACACAATCGAAAGATGTGAAAACTTTTCAAGATTGTGCCTTAGACTACAGAATAAGAGAAAGTATTCATATGTTTATTTTGCATTTTAAAAATATATTGCAAATTACGAAATTATAGTAATTCTTTAATATTTTATCTTGTCTATAATTCTAAGTTCATTACATCTAGCTATCAAAATTATCACGACAATATTCAAAAAATCAATTATTCTATTATCACACTTATTTCAGTGTTTGCTGCGTAAAAGGTTTTATTTTTTTGATTTGATTTATTTCGTAAAAACTGTATATGACATATGGAGAAGATTATATGCGCACGTTTTCTTGAGTACGAGAATCACATCCCAAGACTTAAAAATCGTTCAACTATAAATAGTTGAACGATGTATGAAAGTTAAAACAAAACAAAACAACAACAGTAATAATAATAATAATAATAATAATAATAATAATAATAATAATAATAATAATAATAATAATAATAGAATAAAAAGCGCGAGATTGGCAACATTTAAAAATCTAGACATTTTCGTTCCCGAAAAACTATTTGCAACTATTAAACGAACTGCAGATTTGATTTTTCTGTAGTGCTAATAATGCAGTAATTCACCCACAGCTCTACTCCTACCACTACAAGCAAGAGCTCCTACCTCAACAAAACGTGCGCATAATGAAGGTATATTAATAAATTTTCATAAATTGTGTTTGGGGTTCATAAATGTTCATAATGGCAAAAATGGGATTATGTTATAGGTGTTTGTAAAAACGTTTAATCTAATTGTAAGTATACAGAGCTACGTCCCAGGCCCCTTTCACACTGAGCTCGTTCGTTTGTGAATTTTGGTGATATGAGAAAAAGCAAATTTTGTAATTTAAACAGGGTTATGTACAGATATGGCCGATAATATATTGAACTGTAAGTTTGTCTAATGGCTACAGTACACGACAAGTATCGACATTTAACTGAGATACGCTTAAAAAGAAAAAAATAGTAAATTTTGAAAAGCCGTTTTTCTTCACACTATTATTTTGGGCATAACACCGCTCTTGGAGCAACGCAGAATTGGCGAGTTTCTTCAACACTCGATACATGCAAATGTTATAGTTTTCTTGTAACGCGAGTGCTAAGAGTTTTTATGTTTTCGCTAACACCTTGTGATATTAATTGCTTAACATTATAGAAATAGTCGAGTTTTGATAAAACCCAATTTGTGGGATATCATATTTGACTTACTTTCATTTATCGGATATAGAATAAACGGTTCTCAATTACTCATACGTTGAGCAATTGTGTATGCTTTTCTCCTCCACATGAAGATTCGGAGAAATGTCAATTAAGTTAAGCTACTGAAATCATCTTGCATTTTGCATGATTTTCAGAATGATCAATATTGCTTTATTTCCCAAAATAATATCCCTACCACCCTATTATCCTGCAAAGCGAGAATTTTGCGAAAATATTGAAATCATTCTGCAAAACAGTTGTGTGAAGCCTACGGCAACTTCCTCAATATCTTTGAACTTCACATCGTTTAACATCTGGAAAACTAAACCTTCAACTCATGCTGATAGAGCGAGTTTCCTAAGGATGAGCCAAAGTGACAGCTAATGCTTGCAACATAACTGAAGGTTCTGTGGTCGTTGAGCCATTGAACTTATTAGACTCCCTTCCCGCATTCGTTCGTTTGCAGTTGGCTAACTTGTAAATGGCTTCGACACTTCCTTTTGTGGTGTCCTCGTCCGACAAAAATATAGTGCCCTGCGAGAAATAATTGACATTAAGAAGTGCAGTGTAATGTGCTCTTCTGTAAAAATTCTTTTTTTCTTTATATATTACATTGAATTTACTTTTTGTGTGTTAAATATTCTGTTTATTTTAAAACCGAGACTTGAATGCGAGATGCGTACCGATGCACGTGTTTCCGGCTTAAAATCATCTTTCTTTCTATTTTCAATCGTGGTAGTATTCTCTTACTGATTGTGAGGGCATGTTAAGATATTTTTCACATACGTAATTAAATTTAAATACTTCCCGGACTCGCGGACATGCATATTCCTCAGCAAAACTCTTAGACTTCTGCATAGGGGTGTTTTCACTGGAGCCATTAGCACTTTACAAAGGGGCGTGACTGAACAGCTGTCGCGGCGGAGGGATATTTCTCTGAAATACATGTGATGTTCACTTGTTTTCACGAACTGTCACTTTGGCTCATCCTTACGAAAATCGTTCTATACTTTGGAGTTAATTTATATAAAATTTCAATGGTCAACAAAAGTGTTTTCAAAACTTAAGATACTGCTTTTTCCGTCTAAGAACGGCGCGTTTCGTCCAACAGAAGATATATCAAGTTATTAATGCAATTATTTATGGATTAGTTTGTTAACGCGTTAATGTGCTTTGGGACTCAGCAACCTGGTGAGTAGTATTTTTTTTATCTGGCACACAATGGAGTGTATTTTTTAAATTTCTGTAGCCAATTTGGATTTTCGGACTTGCTGCTACTAGATAGAAGCACTTAAATCCGAACTCTTTATTTATTTATTTATTTATTTATTTATTTTACGTCAAAAAAAACAGTTAAAAACTGCGTATGACTTGCTATGGGGAAAAGTGAATTGGGTGCACATTTTCAAAATTCTGTGATCCCTACACTAGTCCTATACTACTTAAATTTTGAATTTTTAATCTCTCATTGGATGCTTACTCTCATTGGATGGAACTCTCATTGGATGCTTACTCTTCTGAGTTAATTCGACGGAGCCCAGATGGTTTCCAATAGTTCTTTTGCGAGTTAATTATATTACACGCATATCATATATTTTCGCACTCGAAAAATCCTTCTGCTTCGGTCGGGAAAAATGCGGCATGGCACGGATTGCACTAGTACGCATGGTTGTACTCAGGGGAAGGCAGGAGGAGGTCCCCCCTGAATCTTCGAACTTCTATCTTCTTTCATAAAGAATATGCCGTAAAGTATTCTTGACACACTTAAAAAATAACTACAGCAAACCCTCATTAACATGAATCCCAAGGGACCGAAATAATTGGAGTTCATATTATACAAATTCGTGTAATCCGAGTATTATAAATGTCCTTATTACCGCCATCGCTTGCCGGGAGCGAAGTTTTGTTCGTGTTACAGCGAAATTCGTGTTAAGCGAGTTCGTGGTAACGAGGGTTTACTATATTTCAAAATTAATTTTAACAATTTCTCTTGCATGATCATGCACCCCGTGTACTGCAAAGCAGTCATTCACCATCTTGCAAAGGGTGTAAACCAAATTAAGATCAACAATGAACTAAATGGGTTATGCATATGAGTGTACATAGGATTCTTGTTTCAGAAAAGGAGGAAAAATAAACAAAATATGTTAGATACTTTTTTCAGAAAATTCCCGGAAACGTGTGATATATTGGATTGTAATTTAGCAATCCATGCCCTCCCACTTTTTTCTTTTGCGCTTTTGACATGACCGAAATTACCAGGAGAAAGCTTCACCCTGAACATAATGCGACCTCCACCGACCAGTAATTGTTAAATGCATTGATTTTACCTCTCACATCTTAAATTATACTTACCTAGCAGCAGAATAACAGAAACATTTATTTTA
Organism: Teleogryllus oceanicus; assembly: GCA_964035755.1. Taxonomy (NCBI): domain Eukaryota; kingdom Metazoa; phylum Arthropoda; class Insecta; order Orthoptera; family Gryllidae; genus Teleogryllus; species Teleogryllus oceanicus. The sequence goes on along the minus strand of CAXIVR010000001.1, from coordinate 126,696,538 downwards.
AAAAATTATCTTCAGTCTCTGTAATACTTCGATTTCACTCTTCCACGTTACGGCACAAAGTACTGGATTGATATCATTTTTGGCTATGTGTCTATTAGCGTGCAGAATTATCCGTGAAACATTTAGATAGCCAGAGTCATATACTGAATACACAACAGTAATCTCAAAAGTAGGTAAATAATCAGATACTAAATTGTAGCAAAGTTAAACCTGTTTGACGACTGAACGGTCGAAATTACCCCAGGTGGCCGAAGTTATCCTCTTTGTCGTTACGTTAAAAATACATATTTCAGAGAAGAAAAGCTTCTTCATAGCGCTGTGCCAGAGCGTATGAGCAACAGCATATAGAGGCGTCTCACTTAACTCCCACTTAAATGATCGTAACCCCTTTCATTGTAATAGAAATGGAAAGTAACCTTCAACACGCGAAATCTTTTCGTTAATGCAATGAATGCCGTACATAGTTGTACTCATGATTTGCAACTAATCACACGCACATCATTAGAATCTTGGGGAAGGGACACGCATATATGAAACTTTTTTTTTTTTTTTTTTGTAGAATAGTTTGATAGTTGTAAATTATTTTTGTATATGGGCTAAAACAGGATGTCCCAAGAGAAATCGTATATTTTTAGAGGTCTTTTATCGATCGATCATTCTTCGCTTTTATGTTCTATTTCGAAGAATTTCCGAGATAGAGCTACGATACAGTATTACGGTTTTAATTACGATTACGATACAGTATTTTGGTTTTGATGCTATTTTGGTCTTATCCTTCTCCCGTACGTCTTCAGTTTCTGAAGCTTCTTATTCTCTGAAACGTTTGTTAGCCGTTATATGTATTCATGTATTTTAGAAGTGTTGAACAAAACTCCGCCCATCTCCCAAATAAAGAAAATGGTGATATGCTAAATGTGGATTGTTTTTGCGTTAGTAGTGTCTCTTCTGCAGTAGAAAAATTCATTGTAACGTTTCCTATGCAAAGAATTCTGAATCAATGTTTCCTCACTGCCTTGAGGACATTTCGTGAATGTGATACCATATCCAGTGCTCGTCTTTCAGTTGAAATAAATACGTGGAGGAATAAATTAAATAATATAATATGGCATTACAAATAGCATTCTAATACTTTCTGCGTGTCTCAGTGTATCACGAACACATTTGGCGAACATTGCATGAAGACGGCTTATACCCGTATCATCCAGAACGTTTTCAAAACATACCCTCCGGGAACAATGTCGTCTTGAATTGTGTTCCTACTTACTTACTAATGGTCAATTACTTCGATACACACTTTACAATGACAAAGCTACTTTCATCCGGGAACGCCAAAATGCCCTCAGTCAAGGAACATGGCATGTCCTCAGACGATTTGAAAAGTGCACCGTTGCTGACAAGGAAATATCGAAAAAGGTTTGTAGAATGGAAACTACCATCTATGGTAATTGAAAAAATTATACCACCATTGTAGTCCTATGTGGAAGACCCTTCTGAATAAAACGTAGTCCACAATACTGTGCTGTCAACTTTATCTCCGAAACCCTTCGAAATTGGACCATGTTCACAAAATCACATTTCTATTTAGTACGACCGATACTATGGCTTCCCAAAATATTGAGGTTTCCCCCTGAGACATTTAATATATATATATATATATATATATATATATATATATATATATATATATATATGGTTAGGTTTTGTTTTTAATGTATTTAAACATTGCTAGAACTAACTGGGGAGACTCAGACTCGAGACCCATTCTCATCCTCAGGTCCACCCCTGAAATTAACGGCCAGATGAAAATGCACATGTTCGCGTAGCACTCGCCTTCCTAACTAATCGAAGCATCTTTAATTTCCTTTCTAACAGCTTAGTGCTATGTCTTCAAGACTGGCAAGACTGACAATTTTGACAATTCTGGCAAATGTTTGAGATATACAAGTGATATGATCATACGATGAAAAAATACTGCAATTGTTAGCACTACATTTTTTAAAACTTTCTTTACTTCTTGGAATTCTTGACATGAAGTAGATAATTACTGTTCTAAAATAAAATCTCCCCTAGCAAGCATATTTAAGTTATTGTCTTAATTATCACTTCAAAGAGGAAGAGAGACTTACTTTTGTTAAACAAAACAGTGCATTGATTAATCTGAACAGTGAGTTATGTGCACATAACAGTATTCAAACTTATTGGCGAAAGCAAAAACATTCAATATATTTTTCGCTATTCTTTAAGCATTTCACGATTTCCGATTTTCTCGTTCTATCCTCGCGATTAGCAGCTTTATTTATTATTTTTCGTATCGACGGAAGAAGAAACAAAACATTTGTTCTGTGATAAAATTTATAAAATAGTCTATGCACGAGTAGTGTAACAAGTATCAGTGGGGCATTTAAAATCATTGAATAAGTGATTTTACTTTTGCAATTAACAGGGCGGACTAGCGGTGACTCGATCGTGTGCCAGATTTTTAATGCGCCCTACAAAATTGCAAATTAGGAGTTGTCCTTTTCAAAGAAATATTTCATTAGAGTCCTTTTGATAATGGTTACACATTTAATGTTCAATAATAAAATTATTAAATAAATAATGAGCGCAGTGAATCCTATGTGCAAAATGCAATTCATCATCAGTACTTTTTTTTTAAAATGATGATTTGTCAAAGCTCAATTTGGAAAAGGATATTTGTGAATGGTGGCAGATACAAATATTACGTCATCAGTGTATTTATTCCCTTTGTATTGACTGTCATTTTTTATCCCATTATGGCATTAATGTTGTAAATGTTTACTCTTGTCAGTTCCAAGTTGCATTAAAATGAAAGATTTGCCCAGGGTGCGAATTGATGGGAATCATCTCCACTTGAAGTTCCCTATTGGAAAAATATTAAAATGCCCCTGCCAGGGACTCAACACATATATTGGTATTTCATTTATGATTTCCAACCTATGAAATGTTACAATCAAGGAAATTGGGAAAGAAAACTTTTCAAAGGACATTCTGAAAAATATTCAGATTATAAATTAAGCAGACAGTCTTGTTTAACTCTTGGAATCATCAATTAGTCCCTCCTGGAGAAAACTACCAATTCGCAGCCTGAATTTGGTAAGTAATTCCATCAATGTGTAGAATACAAAACAATAAATACAGTTTCAATTTAAAATGTCATACTATATGAATAATGTTAAAATATATGTTAACACAAAATGAAAATTGAACAAATTAAGTTTTACATCAAATTAGTAAGGAAAAAATCTGATAGAAAATTTATTTAGAAAATCATCAACTATTAAGTTAAATTGCACACAAAGAGAGAAATAGAAGAAGCATATGTGCAAGAATATATGCAAATTCAAATTAAGATTTTCTGGGTTTGTTTGATTTTAACAAACAATCACAGGAGTTAAAGAAAAAAATAATCTAATTTATACCTTTTTGCCATCATGTGCTAAAGATGTCATCTAAACATATATTTGTGAAGATATGGTGTAATTGGTAAGAATTTTTATTTCTTAGGATACACCTATCTTGCAGAATGTTACAGAACTACACATAAACATACATTATTGTCGCAAATTCTTCGTGGCTCTGTATTTCATTGAAAAAATCTCTGATAACTATATTTATATTCAGATATTAATGTTGTCAGTGTTTTCATGATTCTATTTGAACATGTAATTTTATTTTCTCAAACAATGTTTTACAAATTAAAGAGGTATTCAAAATTTAATTATTCATAGTCCTTTGCCAAACACCTTTTGTATTCAAAAGAAGCTCAATGTCTAGCTATCATCTGACTTTAAATTTTAAATTTTTTAGACTATTATCGATTAAAGTCTTCATAGACTCAAACTAAAAGATTTAAAACCCCTTTATCTTTACAGATTTTGTAAATTATTTGAAAAATTGTACAATGAAATGCTGTTAACTGAAATGTTTTGGAGATATTTAATTTGATCAGAAATCTGTTTAATATAGAAAGTCTAATGAATAAGTATTTTCTCGAATTAGATATTCAAGAAATTGAATTCAGGATATTTCTTTTATATTCTAATTATCAGTACAGAAATATCTGAAATTTTTACAAAACTGTTAAAGGAAACATCGAAATGAAAAAAATCAACATAAATCTAATTCTACTCTGTAATCTTGCTCCAATGGATGATGTCAAGAGTTTCAGTATTTCAAGTTTTTGAAAAATTTTGATGGTTCTATATTTTATTTACAAAATAGATCCTAAATGTTTATTTTACTTCTACATCACATTAAAAAGGTACAATAGTAAATCCAAAATAAAATTTTAAAATGGGAAATGTTAAAATATATAATTCAATTTTTTATTTCACCATCTTTCATGGATCAAATACATGGATCAAATGGATCAAAATCATGGTTGTATGATATTTCATGTTGTATTTGAAATGCAGGATTATACCTTCATTACATTTTTAATATTTCATCATCTTAAAAATATTACTGCATATCAGGTATAAAGTTAAAGATGTAAAAATGTTTAGTTGGTTTGTAAAACTTATACACCATAAATGTAAGCATACCTTATGAATAAATGGATTCCCAATTTTATTGATGTAACGAGTAGATATTGGCATCTGAGATAAAGAATAATTCATATATGTGCTGCATCCAATAAAGCCATCATTAGTGACTTGGAGGAAGGTCCAAGTCCATTGAGTCAAACGCTGCAAGACTGAGTTCTATACAAGGCTATTTTTATCAAGTGGTTACAATTGCCTTCTCATGCTACCACTATCACATCCAAATATCATGTTGTCCATAATAATTCATCTCTCATCATCATTCATCTTTTTGTTATTACCCAATCAAGAAAAGGCAAACCACCTCTGTCCACAAATGATTATCCCACCCAATATGACATCCCATTCCATCAATAAAAGACAAATTAACTTGGGAAATAATTTTTCTACCATTTTTTTTTTTAAAAAATTCCCCAATTAAAGGTACTTAAGAATCCAAATATGCTAGAAGTATTAATAGCCAAAATCTACAATATAATCAGAGTAATAATATGTTTTAAAAATTTTTCCTGTAATATTCATCTCATAGTCATGAGTCAATGAAACCACATATCTATATCATTGGTACTGCAAAAATGTAAAATAAGAGAAATAATGAATTGGAAATGTTGGAAAGTGAACTGCATTTACCCTGTCACCAATGATCAGGATGAAGGACATCCAAGCACATGTCTGTGAAACTACTACTTAAGCACTGGATTTGATTGATTTTAAAAAACTATAAAATTCCTGGTCTGATTACCTTCCCTTCTGTTGCCCACTGTGAGTTTCTTCCATATGACAATTGACTTCAACATTCCCAAGTCAAGGACGGTAAGTAGTAGATTTTGAATTTTAAAATCAAGAATAAACTATCTCTGTATATTCGGTTGTCACACACATTCCCTTTAAAATTACACTCAGTTTTGATTTATTATGAATTTTTAAAGGCAAGAGTATCATACAACCAGCATTTATGATTAATGTATTTCAGTGAAGAGGTCATTTTACAACAATGTGATGTGTAATACACTATTTAAGGTAAACAATTACATTTGCATTAATATATTTTTTGTAATGAAATAGACATAAAATTAATTTAAAATGTTTACTGTCATACAAATGGTAACATTTTTACAAATAAACTCACAAGTCTCCAATTTTGATCATTTGATCTCATGACACATTCATTGGTATAGAGTTGACATATTACAATGGACTAACATTACATTATCCATTCATTGTGTTTTTGTTATAAGCATTTCACTGTAGAAAGTATAATATGACTTATTCCAATTGAAGTTTTATGGTGTCAGATGATTAAAGACAATACTATCAGTTGTCAAAAAGTAAAGATTGTTATTATATTGTTGTTTTATTTTAAAATATAAAAATAATTTTATACAAAATATTAAAGTTTTACATTTCATTGGAATCCCTCATACCTTACGATCAGTCCCTTTCCATACCCCTAGTTGCAGCCCTCATACTACTTTATTTTGTACAGCAGCACCAGCAGTAGGCTTACTTCCATGATGTCTGGATATACATTCTTTTAAGTACGATCACTTAATCATTTAAGTACGGACACTTACGACCTACAGCAATAGTCATTCTTGGCCTCTGCTGTCTCTTACCCTCTCCTGATGTTTAAAATCCAATATTGGCAGCAATAATCAGCAAGAAATATCACAGAACATAATTTGCAATGAGTTCCTATGTCATAATTAAAAAAAGAAGCTGTTATGCAGTACAGCAAATCTTGAATGATTGGAAAAGTATATTTGTACGAATACTTTTCCCTTAATTTTTTATCATTTCTAAGATTCCACTATTGAACCCTGTATATACTGCTCAATTAAAAAAAAATTAAAAAATTGTTTAAACATTTGGGCCTTGCCCATTCGCGCGCCTCACAACAGCGCGCCTTGATCCTATTTTACCGTCTGGACAATTAATTTTTAATATACCAGAAACTGTTTTTTGGTAAAACCCGGACTCTCAGATTCATTTCCCCCTCCAGGCATGGGCGAAATTGTTATAATTTTACTTTCTCGCACATACTTCGTAAGAAGGGAAAGTATTGTAACCGTGCGCCGGAAAACTGCGTTGGTTGTCCGGCCCTGGAAACGGAAAATAGAGTAAATCTTGTTCATATACATAGTAAATTATTTCCTCTAACTGTCAGACTGTCTCACTGTCTCACTGTCACACTCACTGTCCGACTGTCTCACTATCTGGCTCTGTCCGTCTGTCTGTGATGAACGCTAGCGCGTAAAACGGTTGGAACATTTTCTCAAAAATTGATATTCTCGGACCAATTTAAAGAAACTAGATACTGCGAGTTTGAAACTAATATTTCAATTTGAAGGTTGGGGTACTTCAAAAGAAGACTCATATACGTATATTTCTAAAATACTCACAAAAACGGCTCCAAATGTTTTGATTAAATTTTGTACTTGGATATTGTAAAAGACGGTTAAAAGAATGACCCCGGTGTTATTTTCGTTGATATTTCTGATTTTTCGAAAATTACATAACTTCAAAATCATTTTCGGCGACTTGATTTCCTCTTCAAAAAAGAAAATTAAATATTTCACGGAAAAGCAATTCTTGGATAACACAGGGTCAGGCCATCATGTAAAAACGAACGAATTATTTATTTCATTTCTAAGCACCATAAAGCATCTCAAAATTTCCTCCTCTACTTCAAAAATCAGAAATCATTATTAAAAAAAGTCAAAAGGCGGGCTAAAATCATGAAACACGATCAGGATATATTGAACCAAATCACAAAACAAATGCAATGTGAAACATAATAAATAATACGACCAAATCAGCTAGAAACCTTGTAGAGCATGTTGTTTCAAAATATAACGATAGAAATGTGAACGATCCGGCAACAGTGGCTGTCTCTTTAACCAATACTGTTCGAGAATAGCTGCCGATATCACAAAGGGTCTTCAGTCACAAAATTCAATATCAGAAGTTACCCCAAGTTATCAAAAATGTTAGACTCGATGCTCGTTTCCAAAACTTCTCCGTATGAAACTCTCAAAATAATCGGTACACTAAAAAATAAATATTCTGCCGGTTTAGATGAATTTCGGAATTGATTGATAAAGACTTGTGCGCCTGCCATTATACATCCGTTAACTCACACATTTAATGCATCCATATTCACCCGAACCTTTCCAGATATTTTAAAAACTGCCAAGATTAATCCGCTCCTCAAAAAAGGCAACAAAAATGAAAGTCAAAATGATCGGCCAATTTCTCTTTGGCCAGTGTCAGTTTTTCAAAAACATTAAAGACATTTTTTACGTACGAATGGCATCCTTTCTCAGTAAACACGATGAGCTTTTAGATTGCCAACACGAATTTGAAAAAAAATATACGAATTTTCTTAAAAAATTCATTATTTTACAAATCTTTGCCAAATGACATTAAACGATTAAATTCGATAGAAAAGTTTAAATCCAAGTGAAATCTTTGCTGCATAACTGTTTCTACAATTAGAGACTATACTGAGCATCACAATAAAAGTAACATTAATTTTAACAATGATACATAATGCATTATTTACCATTTGAACTGCTTAAATGTGTATAAACAATCTGTAACAAGTATTGTATTGCAGCCTCCGGGTCAATGACCCCCATCTCGATCAGGTTTTTCGTCCAGTTTCCCTGATCCATTGAGCAAATGCTGAGATGGCCCCTTGTTTTGCTTCTGGACATAAATGTAACTTCATTTTCTGTGCACGTCTTCTAGAATTCATTGGGAAATACAATTATTCAAATTATTGTTTCCATGTTGTCGCGGCAGGAAGTATTATTCCGAAGGACAATATGGATAAGAGCCAAAAGTTATTACCCTTTTATCTTTGAAAATAGATTTTATTACATGGAAGCATTTTTTTCTCAAAATTTAAGGAGTATATGACTTAGCGTAGGGATCACAGAATTTTGAAAATGTGCACACAATTCACTTTTCCCCATAGCACGTCATACGCAGTTTTAACTGTTTTTGTGACGTAAAATAAATAAATAAATAAAGTCATATTTTCTTTTCTTAAAGATGGAGCCTCATCATTGGATCAAAACGAAGCTCCTGTTGGATAATTTTTATATCTTGCAAAAGCTTTTGACGTCATTGATCATAACATTTTACTTTCAAAATTATCTTCATATGGAATCCGTGGTATTGCCATAGATTTGTTATGTTCCTACCTTAAACAACGATCTCAGAGATTAGAAATACCTTACTGGTATGATGGAACATTATGTACACACCTCTCCGACTCTTTGCCAATTGCACGTGGAGTCCTTCAAGGATCGATTTTAGGCCAATTCTTTTCCTATTATACGTAAACGATATGCCCTCGACGATTCGAAACGGAAGCACAGTCCTTTTTTCGGATGATAGAAATATTCTTTGCAATAAAGAAACCATAATTAGTATAATATCAGATGTTTCAAATTAGTTTTGTAATAAAAAATTCATAGTAAATGGAAAGGAAATGTTTCAATTAAGTTTTCCATTTCAACTAAATAATTCTGGACTGCATTGAAATTGAACGGTGTACTATTGACTGCTGTTTAGGTAACAAAATATTTAGGTCCCACAATTCGGTCAAACCTCAAATGGAACATCCTTTTAAATGAATTGAACACAAAATTAAGATCATTATGCTACGCGTTCAGAATTCTTTCAAATTCAGTCAGCCTTCATACTGCGCGTTGTGTATATTTCGCGAATGTTCATTCTCATCTGAGATATGGCATAATATTCTGGGTAAATACATCTTATAGCTCCCAGACGTTTAGATTACAAAAACGAATTGGTCAGTAATAACCAAATCGCACCCACGTGATTCTTGTAAGTCTTTCTTTAATAAACTAGGAATTTTACCTTTGCCTTGTCTGTTGATTTACGAATCAGTGGTTGTTTTTTTTCTCAAAAAAAAATGGCTTACTTAAGGGCGTGGATATATTTTCAGAAAACGTCGACATCTATAAATATAACTCTCGACGGAGTAATCATATTCATCAGGTGACAGTATCAACAGCTCACTACAAAAATTCACATACAATACACGTACATTGTTTTACAACACTGCGCCAGATGACATCAAAATATTAAATTCGATACAAAAGTTTAAATCCAAAGTGAAATCTTTTCTGTTGCATAACTGTTTCTATACAATTAGAGACTATACTGAGCATAACAGGGAAACTAACATTATTTTAACAGTGATATTTAATGTATTATTTACCATTTGGACTGTATAATTCAAAACAACATGTAACAAGCATTGTATCGCAGCTTCTGGGTCAATGACCCCCATCTCGATCAGGTTTTTCGTCCAATTTCTCTGATCCTTTAAGTAAATGCTGAGATGACATCTTCTTTTGCTTCTGGACATAAATGTAACAATTATTTTTGCATTCTTCTAGAATCCAGTGGGATATATAGTTATTTAAATTATCGTTCTTCACGTCGCGGCAGGAAGTCGATTCCTTCACGAAGGACATGATGAGGGATAAGAGTCCGGATTTATTGCTGATTTACGCTTGAAAATAGATTTTATTACATCGGAGCGAATATTTTGTTAACAATACTTTTAAAAAACCCTCATTTTCTTCTTGTATTCAAAACTCAAGTAGTATATGGCTTAGGGTAACGATAACAAAATTATGAAAACGTGCACAGAATTTACTTCTTTTTGTAGCACGACACACACGGTTTGTAACTGTTTTTGGCGTTAAATACAGAAAGAAAGAAAGAAAGAAAGAAGGAAAGAAAGAAAGAAAGAAAGAAAGAAAGAAAGAAAGAAAGAAAGAAAGAAAGAAAGAAAGAAAGAAAGAAAGAAAGAAAGAAAGAAAGAAAGAAAGAAAGAAAGAAAGAAAAGAATAAGAAAGAAAGAAAGAAAAGAAAAGAAAGAAAGAAAGAAAGAAAAGAATAAAAAAAAAAAAAAAGAACGAAAGAAAAAGAAAGAAAGAAAAGTGTGTGCAATTTTATCACCACAATTTGCTAGTTATCGATGAATTTTCTAGTTGACCTTCCTAGTTGACAAGTTTCTAGTCTACGGTCCCAGCGCCGCCAGTAAATTGCAACTCCCATAATAGCCGACAGGGAGAGCCACAAAAACCGCCTCATTAATAACCATTACGCTGGTCGATATGGTTTCCTCCACAAGAAATCTGATTACTATATCTAGTACATTTTTACTTTCTCATATACATACATATAGTATACGGGAGTAATATACGAAATATAGAGAAAGTTATGTAATGCTGCGGAAAATCGATTGCGGGATTTCAACGGAAATACAAGTTTTGGGGCCCTCTGATACCGAAAAATAGTTCAAAACGTCCGCCCGTCTGTCCGCCCGTCTGTCCGCCCGTCTGTCCGCCCGTCTGTCCGCCCGTCTGTCCGCCCGTCTGTCCGCCCGTCTGTCCGCCCGTCTGTCCGCCCGTCTGTCCGCCCGTCTGTCCGCCGTCACAGGCAATACTGAGCAGGTTCATTCATGTTTTGACTTGCTCAGATCAGTGAATATGGCATCGTGATGTGTCAATGTTCATGTATCTATGAACTTGTTAGCTCGAATATCAGTAGTGATGTATTTCCTCTCTTTGTGTTTAGAAGTGAACTGTGTAAGCTGTGTTTTAAGTATTTTGTATTTTAATCATACCAAGAAAGTGCGTAAGTCATGCAGTTAATTTCTACTGTATTTGCAGCGAGCTGGCTTGAAAGACCGAGGCGAAATTTAACGTCATCCTATAGTATTATTTGTATATGCAAAAGTATGGTCATAAACTCCTCGAATGTAGTGCATTTTATAATGCGGGAGGTGGCAGTGTTATTCTCTCGGTGGAAAGTTAGATCCGGCGCCGACCTAAAGGTAGAATTGCCGGGTTTTCCTCCTCCAGTCATCTCCATCACCTCCTCTAACAAAGTCACTGTCAGGGCAACCTCTAAGCTCCCGACATGTGTGGTATTGTAATGCATTCAATTATATGTACTCGTGTGTGTATGTGTGTAAGGAGAGAGAAGAAACGAAGTTACGAAGAATTGATCGCCCGCGGTCTACGGCCTGTTTGCTACGGTATTGCTCCGGCATTCCCCTGGTATTGATGAAAGAACCGCGATGAACTAACGATTAGAGCTGCCGGCCGCTAGAATTCTCCTCCAGACAGCGGCTGAATCCGACCTTGCTATCTACTAGTCGAAAATCCGCCACGGTCGGCACTCTAGTCGATTAGACACTGCAGTTGCAACACTTTCTGTTGTGAGCCGTCTCAGCCTGTAATAAGTGGAAATTTGAAAAAAGAAAACATTAACTGAATTCACTAATTAGAGGCATCTATCTTGGACCTGTTTCTGCCGAAGGATTGAGGAAAATGATTGTGTAGTAGAGAACTGCATTTTAGAGTGTGGCAATGTGATGAATTGTGCCGGCGCGTGGTTTGCCGGTCGCCGATGGCCTGGGACGCAGCTTCGCCCTCCCCTTCCCTACATCCCTTCCCCCACCCGCTGCGCCGGTCCGCCCCCCCTCGCCGCCCCCGCCGCATTGTGTGCGCTTGCCGCGATAAGCGGCCGCGGCCGCAGGCGCACACACCTTGGGGACCTGGCGTGGCGCCCGCACCAACGCGACCGCCGACGCCTAAGCCAGCAGCCGCGGGGCTTTGAAGATGTACACCGCCACCAGCTACCCCCCCCCTCCCCCTCCTCCTACCCACCCCCCCCCCTACCATAACCCACCCGTTCCTCACTACCCCCCCCTCCTCCATCTCCAACTTCTCTTATGGACCGACACGTCCCTCCCCGCTCGCTTGCCGTCCACTGTCATCGGCTCTTTTTTTCCTGATTTTCTTGTCCCCTGCCCTTGCTCCCCACAGATTTACGAGTATCTCCTCCCTTTAACAATGGGTACTGCAGCTCAGAAAGGCGCACTGCAGTAGATCGCAGGTTCTTCTTTGGAGGGCCTCCTTTGAAACGAAAGCATAGAGATCTTCACCTGCTTACCGACGGTGTGACCGGGTGGCCTAAAGCTTCACAGCTAAGGAGAATTACACTGCAGTCTGTAGATGCGGAAAAGAAATAGGTCAGTTGTTCCTTCTAATCTGACTGAAAATTTTCTCTAGTAATGAAAGAGGATTCTTGAAAAGACCCGCAATAAAATTTGTAAAATCAGGGCAATGTTGCAGAAAATGTAGTTAATACAATATAGTACAATGATAATTATTGTCTACTTGCTAGGGGACCACTAGCTAAGTCAAAATTCTATGTTGTATAGTTTTCCCAATTTGGACAGTTAAATATAGATTATTATTGTCGTAGTCGGAGAGATAGTGTCACAAAACGTGAGCCACTCCGCAACATTTCATGATACTCATGTACTGGATCAGCAAACTAAAAAAAGGATACTGCCAAAAATTCGCCGTCTTCCTGCGAACAATTACATAACTTTCTCTTCTTACGAAGAGAAGATTAGGTTGCCGTATTGTAATCTCCTTTTGCTAGAAATAGTTCAGTAATATGCAGAATGTGTAATATTTAGAATATAGTTTGATTCTTTAGATTCACACAATAAATAAGATATTGCAACACAGGGATATACTTCCTATCAGGATTACTTTGGCGAGTGAAACCAAAAACAATGACATTTTTTTTCAAACATCATCATAAAAAAATCACTGGAGTTTCGAATTATAAATTTCAACACTCAGAAGTGGAAAAACACTATTACCAATATCGTTAGAAATGTATTTTAAATTTACGCACCTCATTACTTCTTTATTCTCATCGAAAACTATCAAAATCCTTAATGGGTTTAATGAATCATTGTAACGTATAGTAAATCGGTGCAGAAGAGAGTGGTATGTCTCAAAATAATGGTACTGCAACAATACAATATTTCTCATAAAACTGTAACGATTAAGCAATATTATAATATTACAACTTTTATTCGACTAACACGTCTGCCACCACTTGAAAATAGAACCAAACGAAACGCAAGAAGCTTGAAAAAATGCATATCTTAATTTTTCTCAAGATTTTAAAGTTTAAAGGAAAATATATTTCTGCCATTAAATCCAGTGTTTTGTGCTTTATTCTTACAAAAAGGTTGTATATTGTAATGCTTACCCAGTCTGGTATTCAAACCAAAGCTCCAGGAACAATAAGTCCACACGCTAACCCCGTCACTGATCTCCGTCCATGAGAGGCTCTCCCCTTATTATGCTACAAGCTAATGAATTTGAAATAACGAATTGATTCTAACACAACTCAAAATTAAGCAAACACTTCTAATATTTTGATAAACACGTACTACATAAAATTATTTAAAGAACTAATATTGAGGAAATTATTACATTAAAAATCTATCTATCTCAAGCTTTCATAATGAAGGTTCGAAAAGAATTCGAACATTAGCAATTTTCGATATTCCAAAGGTTTTAATTAAATTAATTTTAATTAAAACTCGTGGCTCATTGCAAAGTCGCAAGCCTTTCATATTCCGCGGTGGTGAAGAGTGAGACGTTATTAGTGATGACGAACACGCAACGGAACTACGGACTCCTCTTTTGTACACTGGTGATCCGGCTGATTTTTGGTACATCTCCTGGCTATTCGGTTGACTGAACTTGTCCATGATTTACTCTTGTGTACAAAATTGGTGAATAAACACCATTTTACGAACTTGGCTTCTTTTTTTGTCATAACAGAAACATTTACTACATTTGTTTTTAATGTTATTTGGCCGTTTCGAAGCATTGCTGTTGGACCGGTGAGAAAGCATTTTTCTTCTTACGCCCAAACGGTCAAACGGTACTTAAACAAAAACCATTGACAATTACTTTAAGATGTAATTAACTTGTCTTCAGCAATTAATGTAATAATATTATACAAGTACATTTTTACTGAAATATACATACTTTGAAATTTAAAAGTTGTGTTTATATTTCTAGTTTAATAAATGATCATTTTCAATAATTCGAGTTTTCATTCATTCGAGCTAGACCCGGCCGCGTCCATCTCGAATTAGCGAGATTTTACTGTATTTTCAATTGTTTGTTGTTCAATATTTTTTTCACTAGTAATTCCTCTAGATCCTTCTCCAGAGTGCCTTCTCTCTCTATGCTTGGTTCTGCGTTGTCCGCTGTCTCTAAATATCGTAATGTAGGTTTGACACCCTTCAATGCCGCTTCCACTGTTGGAACACCGTCCCACTCTCCAAAGGCTCTTTTACACGCCTAATAACATACGAAATCCTTTCAGTAGCAGGGTGGTGCAAGAGGCTAATGAAACTGATCGCTTTTCCGCGCGGCGCTGGGGGGTGTCGCCAGGCTGTGGAGCTGTGGTAGTCGCGCGCTTCCTGTCGCCTACGTAGAACACAACGTGCATTGTTCCCCTGATTATAACACCAAGCTTGAAACTCGAGCAAGCAATTGCGTATCGCCGTTGCCAATTGTAGTCCAAGTTTGTTTTTTTTCATTTTCCCCTCGCCAGTATCCCAGTAACATACGTGAGCTTCATTGCGTTCGATACCTTTTCTCAATGATTGAAATATCCTAATGGAAACCTTCACTGATTTCGTCGCTTACAGCTCTCAGGTTTTCGGGAAACAAATCCACGTGTGAATGAAGGAAGAGAATATCAAGAATCATTTCATACTATGAAACTTCAAATGATTTCAGTGACCGCTGTACTATTTATGTACAGATGTCAGATTTCCTTTTATTTTCAATGAATATTTTAAAATTACACAGTTCAGTAACATAGTACTCTTTCACCTGTTGTGATGGCTTACATTATAACTTGTATTCAACTCACCACTTAACTACATTTCTCATGGTGTAGGAAACTACAAGAGCCCCTACTTTGAACAATTAATGGAGAAAAAATTTAAGAAAGCTTAGAAAGGGGATCTGTTTTTTATTCTAGTTGGAAAGTCATTTTATGAGGCCAGGTTGTAGTGGACTGCTTGGTTTATTGTATTTAGGTTGGGGTAAAAATTATTGGAAAGGTGGTGGATATGTTTGATGCTCGGTGATATATTCAGCTCTTTAAGAAGTTTGGCGTGTGGCAATTTACCAGGAAACTTAAAAATGAACAAATATCATCCCATTAGCAACTAGTGATGGTAAAAAATACTCCCCAAGGGAAAAGGCTGAAATACTAGCCTCCAACTTCGTTGAAACATTTACCCCCAACAATTCCCCTAAAGATCCCAAACACTATGAAATTCTGAAAATGTTCAATGCTCCCCTATATAATGTTCCCCACCCAATACAATTCATATCCCCTAACGAAATAAGAAAAATAATAAAGGATATGCCACATAAAAAAGCACCAGGCCACGATCGGATCAAAACAATCATTTTAAAAAAGCTACCGGGGAACGCCATTGCATTTGTAAGTAGTATTTACAATTCTGTTTTGAGAACAGGGTATTTTCCTCAAATATGCAAATACTCGGTAATTCTCCGAGTATTATAGTTTCTTTGAGTTAAACCACTCAAAGATCCTCCACTCAAGAATCACTCAAAAGCAGAAAATTACCGACCTATCAGCCTGCTACCAATAATGTCAAAAATCTTAGAGAAATTAATACTCATCAAATTGAACAAATATAACAAGAAAACAAACGTATACCCAGACTTCAAATCACAATACTCTACCACCCACCAACTACTAAGGCTTACGGAACACATTCACACTGCATTCCAAAAGGGACAACATACCATAGCTGCTTTTGTAGACATCTCGCAAGCATTTGACAGAATATGCATCCAGCTCTCTATTTTAAATTAATTTCAATAGGTACACCCAAATATCTATTATTTGTTAATCTAATATCTATTATTAGCTATATTACAAATAGAACTTTTTCAGTGTCAGTCGAAGGCCATTGCTCTAATCCAAGGAAAATTGCTGCAGGGGTTCCCCAAGGTTCACCACTTTCCCATTTGTTGTTTAATATATACATGGCAGATATTCCTATTTCAGCACAAATAAACACTGCTCAATTTTTCGATGACACTGCTCTGTACATCTCAGGGAACTCTTCAAGCACAGCATCAAAATCATTTAAATTTACTTGCAAATTGGGCTAATATCTGGAAAATAAAGTTGAACCCAACAAAATCTGTAGCAAAAATATTCACATTAAAACCATTCACACACCCTCTTCCACTTTCCATAAATAACGACACCATCAATTGGACACCAACAAACAAAACAATAAAATACTTGGGCTTAAACTTCGAAACTCGACTCAACTGCAAGCAACATTTTGTGGCGTCATGGAGAAAAACACACAGACATTTACAAGTATGTACAAGTTTATTTACACGTATGTACAATAACTAAATTCTACTCCGAAACTACACTCTTTTGAGTATTTCCCTGTGGATACCCCACATAAATAGGGAGGCCCCGCCTCCACTGACGCTTCTCCCGCACCACTGCCGTGACCTCGTCACTCGTGCAAGAGGCACGACAAGCTCCAGCCTGGGCGTAAAGTTTTGCGCATCGCGCGAGGTTTCCAGAACAAAACCCCCGTGTGAGCTCGTCGGCTCGATTTTATACCTAGCCATCTCGTGACCGTCCTTGGTGTAGGAGGGAGGCTCGCGTCTACCACGTGACCTTCCAAGTCAACCTGGCGTCCACTTGGTCTAAATATATCCCAACGTCGTGGCTCCAAGGCTATTCAGCCCGCAGGTATGCGATACTTCCGCTCCTCCTCCCACCCACGGCCGCCAACGTGACGCTACAATATAGAGGTAAAAACTCAGCAAGCCAAAATTGAACTAATTCAACTACGACCCTTACTGAATCAACACAGTCACCTCTCCATATCTAATGCACTATTACTTTACAAATCAATACTCCGGCTGACTCTACTTTATGCTTGCCTCATCGGGACCAACGCTGCCAATACAAACCTAAACAAAATGCAAGTGATTCAAAATAAAATATTAAGATTAATCACAAAAGCACCTTGGTTCATCAGTAATAACCAACTACATAATGATCTGAATATAAACACAATAAAAAATAAATAGTATCTTGCACACAATTTCTATTCAAACCTTCCCCAAATACAAGCATCATCGTTCTATAAACTGGGCAAAAACCCCAATTATCCAACAAGAATTAAAAACAGATATCCACTTCACTAATTCTATAAAATGTTCGCAAACCTGGAATAATACGTATCTGAGGTGCTTCCTGCTTCCTCTCCCGCTATATATTTTTTAATAATTGTAATGAGTATAATTTTAAGTTAGTTGAAGTTAGTATATGATAGATTAAGTCCATCAAACATTTGCACAGTTAATATGTAAACTGAACAATGTAATGTCAAACAATATAAAAATAAAAATAATAATTTAAAAAAAGTTTGGCGTTTGAGATGAACCATGAGGCATGAGTTGCTTATCTGAGGAATCTATTTTGTACAATTTGAAGTTTATTGATGTTGGAAATAGATGCGTTGATCTATATCGGACATGAATATAGAATTAGTGGTCTGACTATTGCGTTGAGAAGTGTAACGGCATCTGTTAAGGGTAGGCAGCTTTTGAAATTGATAAGTGGTTTTAATTGAGCTATTTTTATTTTTGCTTGCGGTTTTTTTTGGTGTTATGTGTGTTTTCCAGTTGAGTGTTATGTCAAAGTTCAGTCGGAGGTATATTTTGTTTGGTTTTGTGGTGTCCATGGAATTGTGTGTTTATTTATATGTAAAGGCGGTGGGTAGACAAATGGTCTTAGTAAGAATATTTTAGGGATTGTTTTGATTGAGTTAGATTTGATTTTCCACAATGTTGACCAGTTGTCTTTTTATTTAGGTTATGTTGCATCCCGTCGGACCATTGGGTCCTAGGTGAGCGACTGGTATTGTGGATTGTGGTATCGTTGGCGAATTGTGCTAATTGGGTATGTATTGTAGTGGGCATATAAGCTGTGTCCGTATATGTTAAATAGAGTGAGAGTGGTGATCCTTGAGGAAGACCTGCTAATATTTTTGCGGCGTTTGGAGATGTGATTTTCTACGGAAACTGTAAAAGATCTATCGGTTAGTTATATTAATATCAGGGTGAACTGATTAGTTATATTAGTTTTTATTCTCCTGTTGAATTCTACAATGTTTTCTATGTTGTCAACGTATATACTCGTAGGAAGAATTTTTACATTTTCGTTTTCTTCATTCGAAGTGTCATTTATGTAGTTGAACGTAGTTTCGTTATTTAGTTTCTCTACAGTGTGTATCTCTTTTAACCGACATTGAGTACACATAGTCTGAGCTATTTGATTTTGTTCGGTAATTATTCATCACTGCTATCTTTGAAACTTCTTTTTCCATTGTTGTTGGTAAATTTTACATTGCTGCTACCGTTATTAGAGGGCACTTGGGCATTTTGACCGTGGGCGAGGCCGCTGTTTATGTCCATGTTACTAACCTCGGGTATGCCGTTACTGGCATTGTTCACGAGTGGTGTTTCGGTTCCTAGCTGATAGCCGCCACTAGCCACGATATGGTCGGCCGAAGTTGGCTGCAGGTCACGGATCCTTTGCTGTTCTTCTGCTTCTAAGATGTTCCTTTTGATGATTCTGTGTTGGGATGGGTGATATGTCCATGGCGTTTGCGTTTCTACGACCGCCATGTCTTCGGCGATGTTCTAGCCTAAGCCAGAGCTGCGCGGCGATGCACTGCTAGTAATAATTGGACATAATTAGAGTTGGTTTGTTCGCTGCACTTTACAATACACTTGACACTGACATTAATACTTTATAACTTTAAATTAATTGCACTTGATGAAACAGTACTTTACTTTCGCTGTTACTAAGCAGAACGGAGCTCGATGTGTACCCTTCCGCTGCTCGAAGCAAACTGTCAGATTTCTTGTTGCCTAAAACGCTTTTCACTTAATTATTGAAGAAAATCCATGTGCTCTTTTCTAAATTATTGCTTTCCTAAATTATTTAATCTCGCTTCAAATTTTGCATCTTTCACTAGTTCGCGTATTTGCGGTCCAGCAAAAATTACTTCAAGAAGTTTAGGATCACTAATTTCTGGAATATTCTTTATCAGAAACAAAACGTTTGTTTTCGTTTCTTTCTCAATTCTTTATTAAAATTAATTTGATATAAGGAGACGGAAGAAATACAAAGTTTCTATCGACAAAAGAAACATTCCTAATATTTCTTACTCCTGATGTAAAGGCCACTTATTTCTAATGTGGACTTTAGAATTCCTCCTTCCCACTCAAGAAAAAGCAGCAAAGTTTGGAGTATACTTTGTATCTTATCATTGTGGCTTGCGCTGCTAGTCGAACATCTTAACCAAGCTCCTTAAAGTCACGGATTGAACAGCTCCAGACATCTGGGGTCCATGGATATGTGACTAGATGGATGACTCGATGGGTGACCGTCTGGGTATCCCGGATCCTGACAGCACTGAGCGCCTAGCCGATATGGATAAAAGGCAATGTAGTATGTGATGTGATGTATGTGATGTTTATACAGGGCATGGCCTTACGACTTGGCCTGACGTATGACGGGCGATGTTAAAGAATTAGTCCAATCCAATATCAAAAAGTGTAGGAACGTTAATTAAATCCATTCTGTAACCTTAAAAGTAGAGCCTTCATATCTACACATACGTTCCAGATATATTTTTCATTCCGAATTTTATTAAGATTTATGTTAATATTTTAATAGTTTTTATTCATACTAACAGCATAAGCAAGCGGAACGAAGAGAAATTTATTCCCATAGTAGAGAACAGGTTAAAATTTGAAGAATCATTAAACAAACGCCATGCTTCTGGCTTATAACATAGCCATGAGGGTTAAGCACTGATGAAATATTATTAATGTACACTGCATCGCCTTCTTGAAAAATAAAATCTTAATAACCTCTTGACGATTTCGAAAAACAGCATTTCCTATTCTCGCAAACAAGAAGGTTTCATCCTTTCAACCATGACTTTAAAAGTTTTGCTTGTATTTTCGATAGATTTAGATCACGCACTTATTAGTTCAAATCGACTTGTGTTCATAAATAATTATATTTCTCATTACAATCCTCAAAACTTGAATCGTGCTGGTTATCATCATGATCTGCACCCTCTCCTTCCTCAGTACTTGAATTTTCAATTTCACGCACAGAAAGTGGGTAAGGTGGTATTGGGTTATTCACTGTGGAGAATGAGACTGGAATCGCTGAAAGTACACCAGGAATGTGTACTTTGACGTTTTGATAATTCAGTTCAATTAAACAAAAATAATAATTCAAAAAATGATCGTTCAGTTCTGTCCGCACCAAGGGAACAGAAAATGGCAAATAACGAGAATCGTCCCACTTTTAAATGCCTTACACAAGTGACACAACAGACGTGAGAGACTCACATCTTGTCCTGATCTCCACCTGTACCTATTATGTACATTTTTCATATAAATACAAATAACAAGAACATAATGACATTAATTGTAAAAATTACAAATTTAACACAAACGTTGATAATAATATACTCATATCTACAATACTATACAATATAGCGAAACCTTGCAAGCAAATCTGGATTTCTAATTTAAAAATGCTATAGAATCATGTAAAAGTTTTACTGTGGAAAAATGTGTTGATCACAGTACTTTAACGAATAACAAGTTGAAAAGGAAATTAATAAAAAAAATTCTATGGGGTTTTCTATGATCGAAAGTATGTTGCAGATCACAAACCTGGGTTTAAGTTCAGGAAAAAGAATCTGGAACTTCTCGAAACATGTATATGGTTAACAATGGGGAAAGTGAAGCAGATCGTTGAAATGTATCTGTAACTGCGCCGGAAATATTAAAATTCTGAATATTTTACTTAAAAAACAATTGGAAGTTTCAAGAAGTGCCTTGTGAAGAATAAGAAAAGGAAAGGACAATAAAATACTTTGCTGTTACACAATTAAATGGATCCCATACAATTTCAAAGATGAATTCGTCACGACGAGTAATCTAAAATTTGTCAAATCATATTTACATTATTATTATTATTATTATTATTATTATTATTATTATTATTATTATTATTATTATTAGTTTGCTATCACGTCTCGATCTCTGCTCAATCCAAGCCCTCCTTTTCTTCTCCATGGAAACCTTGGACATATCGTTCCGTCGCCTCTCCTACAACGTTTCTTCTCCTACATCGGCTGCCAAAGACAGTCTCATGTCAGCCAATTTTCCTGTTACTTTTTAATGATGTACCACGTAATTTCATAGCTGCTCTTCTTAGCCGATTATGGGGGATCCATACTGGGAATGGAAACAAGAGGGTTGGAAAAAGATTTATAATTTTTTTAAAAATTTCTTGCGCCTTCGTCATAACGTAACGCGTCTCATAACCCCCATTGGACGTTGAGCGGTTAGGAGTAATCCTCAGTTACTTATGTTTTTTAATGACAATATCTTTGAGAGTAATCTTAAAATACGTAGTCTGTAAGTCCGTTAGTCGTTAAGAGGACCGCCAGGTAGCATCTCCGCATACGCGCCTCTCTTTTGCTCGCTCCTGCGTCACTACCTAGCGGCCAGAATTGGGAAGGAACTAGGATAGGAGTAGAGTTTAGGACACTTCACAGGGGGTTGGACTAGCACTTGTGAAGCAGCTAAATTCGTTTTGTAGAAACAAATTTCACATGAGATTGTCCGGGAATCAAACCCGAACCTCGTTGGTGAAAGGCGAGCGTCTTCGCTCTTTTGCCACGAGACGAGAATTGTCACAACCTCCATGCTACAACATATAATCTATCATCCATAATCGAGTAGAGATACAAAGCCGCAATTCTTTGAGTCTAGAAATTTACGACGCTGCCAAATTAACTAATTCGGCTGTCGAAGTTGGCAGTTTTTATGGACACAAGCCAACACATATTTGCCTCCTTACCAAGATATTTCTTCTCTTGTCAAATTTCAAGGCTTTCAAAGCCTATTTACAAGCTTGCAATAAAAACTTGAAATAAATTACACGTCTAGTGCAACATAAAGATAAAGAAGTCAATAATATGCTTTGGATAAATTCAAATGCTATACCTTCTGTTCTTTTTTTTCGTAGCAATGCTGTAATCAGCACTAAACGTTTTCCACTATTGTGGTTAAACACGTTATTCGGCAATCGGCCGTAGTCACGAATATAATACAGAAAGAACGAAAAAGTCGCGAGTTCACACGCAGTCAGCTATCGTGCATATCTGCCTTTGTGTTCAATTGAAAGGCAGCAGCTGAGATATTTCCTACAGCGAATAGAACGGATTGTGTAATGAATTGGAGTGCCAACCACTCTGTACATCGAGGGAAATACTAAAATGTAACCAGAACAAACCGGCTGAGATAGATCAGGGGAACAATTTTTGCCACTGCAGCGCCCCTGACTGGGATGTCGTGGGGTTCAGGTTCTGACATTGAGGGATTTTCAACTTCGCTAGATAGCTAGGTCGAAATCGTCGCTCTCTGGAAGAGAACTCTACCAGCCTAATGATTTTATCGGCAGTATTCTGTTATTTCTCCGTTCAGTAGCAGCCGAATGCAGGAGTACCTCAACAAACGAGCAATGGATCGGGCACGATCTTTCCTTCCTCATCTTTGTCTTCTCTCTCCTTACACAAACACACACACATAGGGTTGTGCAAAATACTTTAAATTGTGCACACAATTCACTTTTCCCCATAGCACGTCATACGCAGTTTTTAACTGTTTTTTTGACGTAAAATATTAAAAATAATAATGTTTAGAATAAAAAAAAAACAAAATACATTAGGACTTCATGTGTAAATAATACTATTTAAAATACTTCAAATACTCAAAATAGTGTGTATATATATATATATATATATATATATATATATAATTGACAGTAATAAAATTTCTAAACAAAATTTGTATTGTAACAATATGTACAAATATTTTCAAATATAAAATGATATCAAAAATATGTCTAACATACAGAAATGGAATTTTTAACGACTAATACGACTAATACTTTTAAAACGACTAATTTTTTCAAACAAACCATAAGATACTAAACCCCTAGTTGGCGAATGTATAAAACATGCAAGAAAAAAACATTCCTGAATGAGCATAAACTAACGAATAACCCCTTTTTTATCGTCGGATAATTGTCCAGCAGTTTTAATGATTTAGATTTATCATTTAAAAATGAAGTTTTCAAATTAAACTGTTGAAAGTAGCTTTTATTTTTGTTTCAATGATGTGCATTCACTAGCGGAATCAAACAAATAGAAACTCTCCTCGTTCTTAACTATCTTACTCTTCATATGTAATTTAAGTATTTCTTTTTTAAATACATATACTGTAAGTATTTAAAAACATCTCTAAAATACTTGTCCCCAAAAAAAAATTTTTAAAGTATTTTAAAAACATTCTTTAAATACAAGTATTTAAATACTGCCCAACCCTGCACACACCAAACTAACTCACATAGCGGGAAGCTTATAGTTTGCCCCGGCTGAGGACGGTGCCCCGCTGACGGCGATACCAGGACAGAGAAAACCCTCAAGTCGACGTGCAGGTCGGCAGCGAATATCACCTTCAGCGGGGAAAGAATACCTCCACCTTCCGAGACATTACACGCTTAGGAGTATAGCAGTTGACTCGCCAGGAAACACAAAACGATCAATCAACAAGAACAGCATGTACTACATCGATTCTTCATTTTGTTTGCACACTTTCGAATGATTTGAGGGCTTAGATCACTAAGTAATAATGCGTCAATACCTAATGGATCATATTGAAATATGCAGTGGTTAGTCAATAAAACCCCTTCAAAATTCAAGTCCCTTCAAATTCCGAGGTCACTGAGGTGACGAAATGAGCCCCATGAGTGGCGAGCAGATGATAGCGATAATGATGAAGAGGTCAATCATGTTGGAGAAAATGGAATGAGAAGCAGGATAAACGATGGAACCCTCAGAACTCCAGACGAGAGCTCACTTTAGGCACCACAATTACCAGATGCATTGGACGGTGTTGGAACTCGGACTGCAGCGGTAAAGACGTATGCCAGGCATGCCCAAGGTTCGCGCTCGACGGGCCAGCTCGCGAGCACAAGAGATATAGTGTCTGCGCTTGCAAGCGCCGGCCCGAAGTGTCTCCCTATTGCCAACGCAAAGGGGAATATCTAGGAAATGGAATTCAAGATTGGAAGACGTAACACGCGAAACATGTGGCTGCTAAATGAAGTACAAAAATTCGAGACGGAAATTTCCTTCAAATGTTGACAAATTGAATTTAAAAATATTAATTCCTACAGCGACTTGTATAAGTGCACACCATTTACATTGAACACAATCTGCATATGTAGAAAGTATTACTAACTACAATAATAATAAACAATTACTCTACACATTATGAAATGTTATATTTCTTTACAATGGAAACGTGATTTCAAGTTGCTGGCTGCTACAAAGAAAGAGAACAAACGCGCAGGTGAAGGACCAATAAATGGCCTAAAGGTTTTCATGAAACATGCAGACTTGTTTCATGTAATAATAGACCGAACCTCAAGAAATACCCAAATACAACAAACGACGTCAAGAAGAGATATTCTTGATATTTTTTTACAAGAAATACTATGGATACTTATACTTCTGAGGAAAAAATAGCGAAGGAATTATTTATTGATAAAATTGCTAACCCACTGATGTGCTTTTTACGAGAAACTTCGTTCAGAAGCTAAGTTTTTTCCTTTATCAGAAGGCAATATTGAAATCTACAGGTTCCGTATAGATAACAGAACGCATATTAATTATACAATTCTACCAGAAAATACAATTGTTCGCCGTCTGCAAATTTCAATTGTTGAAAAAAGAACGAGCAGTCCCTCCAAGGCCACTAGCACAGGAAAAGTTCCATTTGCGTCGTGCCTTCGCGGGCCAGCGCTGCCGGCAGCAGGTGGGCGCTCGACAGCTGCGAGGCGAGTGACCCAGCTGACTTTCCACGGCCGCAGGAGCACAAACTGGGTTCGATATTCGCTGCACCTTCCTGCACGAAACCACGAAACGTGAGGAAAAGGTGACAGCGAATGAGCTTAGAGAGTATGCTTCCTGCAGCCAAAGCAAATGCCGGCGACGACTCCTAATAACTGGAGGAACTTTTATAAACGTAAGGGAAGATGTAGAAGCACCAGTATATGTTGCGTATTTTCAAATGTTTGAAGTCATACACAAATGAGTGATGTAAAGAATCCTGTGAGGTACTTTGACACATTTGCTTAGTAACCCATGGTTTTCAAATTTAGATGTTCTTTAATGCGTTAAAACAGCCTGTTGCTAATCTTCTTAAAAATTATTTACATTTTTGGAGTTATCAGCAAGCACATTTGGAATATCTGCACAAACGGTCGGTTTACAATTTGATGCTGACTGACAAACTTAATAGTTCTGTAACATCCCAAAGATAAGTCCTGTAATTTGATGTCAGAAAAAATCCAGTCGTACCTTCGCGATTAGATGAGACTAATGTAGCAGTCAAATAATTATGTATGGCTATTGCAAAGCTTTGCTTTGAGAAAATCCCGTATGTATTATACACGTATGTTGATATATTAGCGGTGCTACAACACAATATACTTTCTCGTATCAGTCACGTACTATTTCAATATGGCAACTTGCTTCCTACAAATACTTGAGCCATCTCCAAAACTCTTTACCACACAAAGTGTGATAGGTTCGAAAAAATACAAATCGTTAATTTTCGAAATTTTATAAGTTTTATTGAAAATGGTACCAATACTATTTAGTGTTTTGTGATCCATGGTAACAAAATGTTCAAAGGAACTAGTGACGATACAACAGCACAAACTATCTTGCGAGTACATCGAAAATGAGACCTATGCTATTTTTTAAGCGTCCTTTGCTCTATCCGAGGAAAAAATGAAGAAAAACTTGAAGCAGTTTCTGAGAAAAGTTTATAAATTGCATAAACTGAATTAGAAATTACGCGAAAACTACATGTTTTTCAAAAAAAATGTACATGACCATATTTAAAGATCTTATTTAGAATAGATTTAATTTAGGGGAAAATCTTTATAATCACTATTGCACTTTTGTAAAGTTAAATTTTTGCAATTTTTGAAAATGGAGAGTTCGTCAAAATGGACATGCGCCAGTTTTAAGACTTTTATGCTGTCTCCGATGAAGAAATTGAAAGAAAAACTTTGAAGAGGATTTTTTTTATAAAATGAATGTTCGAAAGTTCCTATATTTCACGCAGTTAGGCGAAAATTGCTTATTTTGTTTGGAAAAAATGTAAATGATCTTATTTAAAATCTGACTTTGGAGAACAGATTTTATTAAAAGAACTCAAAACGAAACAGCATATTTTCAATATTGAATTGCTTAAAACAATGACGCAGGTGCCATTTTTGTTCAAATTCTTAATTTTCGGAAATCGAGAGAGTTCAGAATTTTTTCGGTGTCTTTCCACAATATTGATGACAGTCATGTTTTCCTTCATGAAATTTGTTTTTCAAAGATAGATCTTCAAATAACATATGGTACGAATTTTCAAAAATGTTAATAGTTTTCACGTAATTTTGCAAGAAATATAAGAAAAAAATTAAAATTATGTAAGCATTTTCTAAAAACGGTTTCAATTTTTTCTTTAATTTTTTCCTTGAATGTAACGAAGTACGCTTTTAAAAATGGCGCAGGTTCCATTTTCAGTGATACCTATAGGTTTGAAAATTGTAAAATTGAATGAACTCGCAATGTTGATGATAAATTGTTTTAATTCAATTAATTTTCTTCTAAAAAATTAGATCATAAATATGGTCATTCTTGGGCAAGATTGTCATTTTTTTAAAAAAATGAAGTACGGTTCGCGCAAATTTGGATTTAATAAATGCAATTTATATTTTTTCTCGAAAGACGGCTCCAAATTTTTTCTTTCGATTTTTCCACGGATAAAGGGTTCCTATGAAATGGCTTCATTTTTGAAGGTTTTGTTTAGACAGAACTCTCTGAAATTTCGAAAATTGCGAAAGTTAAAATTAATGCACAACTAGTTTTTGAACCACGTTACATCGTTTATGAAAATAATTAAAAATTTGGTAACCGAACGTAAAATGAGAGTAGGTTTCTTTGGTCGGCAATATTCAATTCATCCGTTCGCATGTCTGTCCGTGAAGCAATTGAACTCGTTTTCAGGTCATTGAATTCTAATGTAGCGTTACGACGCCATACTACCTTGAGAAGTCAAGGATCAATGGAACATTCAAACGAACAACTTTCGATAAAAAGAAAGGAGAATGTATAGGAATAAAGTGTATGGAGAAGTGCAGGAAAAGAGAACGAGAATTGAAATAAAATTTATTATGTAAAATAAATACCAAAGAATATATTAAGAGACGTTTATAAGTAAATGAAGATACGAGTGTAGGAGTGTGCAGGAGAAAATAAGAAGAGGCAACGTTATTTATGGGTCCCTTTTTCGTTAAACTTTTTATTTACATTATTATTTAGGAATTTATTTATTTTATTACATTATTATTAGGAAATGAATAAAATATACTGCAGGGATAAAGAATTTATAACATTAATGATACAGTATCAAATAAATACTATTAATTTGATATTGAACAATTTACAGTGTTGCCAGATGTTTTGAAGAACCTTTTCCCAAAATGTCGTGTATCAATTCCCAAAATTGCCAGCTTAAAAAAACAATTAGGAATTGATATTTTTACGAAAAAAAATATTTTATTTATGTTAGGCTACGGGTTTCCATTTCGAAATTTTCAAGGTGGCCACGGCTCCTCGGTGCCCCCCCCCTTTGCGCACCACTATGCGTAGGATAGTACAGACTGTAATAGTGCGATAGGATTGGATCAGTAAATTGCGTGGCCTGAAGTATAACAATTTTCGATCAGTCTTGGAAATTATTCAATAATAATTTCCATTTTTACACAAATGCACATTCAACGTTGTTGTTTGGGCATTCCGTCGAATTTTATGAATCTGAATAATCCATTATGAACTGTACTCCATTCTGATGGCACATATCTCGATTTGTCATTGCGATTTGACTCGTTATTAGCACGATCCCTCCAATAGGAGAAATATTCATGGCTTAAGCCGAGACGAAAGTGGGTTGCCAAGCGAAGCAAACCAAGCAGGCGACCTTTCCCAGACGAATGACCGTGCGTGTTTGCAACGACCGGCAATCGATGGGTATTGCGGACCACTAGGCGAGTAATGTTGGTGGCTGGCGGAGGCGGGGAGGGCGATGGAAACGTAAAAGCAGACGGTAAGGGGAGGGCGACGGTGCTGGCGGAGGCGGAGTCGATGGCGCCGTTTCAGACGACGGTCGCCAAGGAAGCAGCGCAGTCGCTTTTCTAGTTGGAAGGTGAGAATGCTAACGAGAGAGATGAATCGCTATCAAAGAATAGAGGATGTAAAGGCAAGGGACACACCAAAATAGCGTATATGTTAAGAGAAGAAACATCGCTAGAGATGAGACTGGAAGTGGCTGCAAAAATGACACCAGACATGCATGCATGAATAGAAATACTTGAAGGAGAGGGATAAAGTAGTCATGTTGATAGTCCGGCGGCATGGAGCAAAATGCAGTGTCCGGTAACCAATCTAATAGCCACAACAGTGGCACAGTGTAGTTATGGTGACACTAGACGGTGCATTAACAAGGGCAACGATGGATGGAAGGATATGGTAGTACTCAGGGGGCCCAGAGGAAACCAAGGGTCTGGGGCAATTGATCCACGAAGGCCCCTCATTTCAAATAAAAGTCCCTCCTCCCTCAATTCATAAACATAATTAATTTCTCCATGCATCAGAAATAACTTTGAGCGTTAAATTTGGATTAGAGATAAACATATTTTTTTTCATTTCTTTTGAATAAAAAAAATTCGGGGCCTGAGGCATGTTGCCCACCTGCCCTCCCCTCCTTCTGGTCGACCCTGATAGTACTCGGTAGCGGGTGGCGGGGAAGTGCAAGACGTTGAGGCGGCGGAGAGGTTGGCGATGAAGCAGGGGTGGCGGTAGCGCTTGCCCAGTGTTTCGCGAGCGTCAGCGCCGGTCGATTGGGGGGGGGGGCGCTGTCGAACGCCACCGCGCGCCCGGTCAGTTCCCTCCGGAAGGCCGCAGGGTCGCCCTTGACCGTGTCGCGCGTCGCCCCGCGCCGCGCCACGCCACGCTGCGTGTTTTGGGAGCTACCAGCGAATGGACGAGCTGCTACTTCAATTAGACCGATTGTGGGAGGCGCGTGTATTCGTGTCAACGAAAGTCATTGACGATCTGGCATGTTGTGCGACTCATTGTCGCGGACGGAAGCTCCTTCCTACTTCCCGTTATGAGTGCCGTAGTAGATGTCGGGAAAGAGATTCAGAGATTACACGAAATAATAACGTCCGCAATCGCAGCAGGAACCGTTAATCGTTTAACACTGCAATCCACGAAAGACAGTACGGTAAAAGAGCGGATTCAGTTCCAAACAGGAATTAACTAATTAGTAGCGTTCGAATAGTTTGTATCATTCCGAGCATTAAAATCACTTTACCTGAGTGTTTGATCGTAATTTGTCCAAAATTGAGAATATAACAATAAGACTAATTACATGCTACAAAACCATTGACGCCTCAAAATTTTAAGAAAAACTCTTTGAGAGCGTTGCCAAGCAAACGCTATTTGAAATGCCACCTTATATCATTTATCATAACAAGAACTAGAAAGAGCAAGAAAAAGGTTCTCACTCAACATTTTGAAAGTATTATAGTATTCTTTGGAGAATATATTTTGTAAGTGATATTTTGGGCAAGAGTATCAAAAGTTCGAGGGTATGGTGAATTTTTAATGCATGCAATTTCTCGTCCAAAACATTGTGTGCTGTAAGATTGAACTTACTTTTACAACTAAGTTGGATTCGCTTAATACATATGCAATACATCCTGTATACATTACAATACAAGTAGTATACGCTACATACTACGCACTTTCCTGTTGTTCCCTACCATACCGATCCCTTCACTTTTGTCCTCTAATATCCACGACACCTTAACCTGAACATTTCACCTTTTTCACATTCTTCCTCCCTCAAAAACTCGCCATCTCTTTAATATAATGATCCCAGTCTTCCTCTTCCATCTTAGGTACATTTCCTCCCTCACTATTTAGCCAATATCTACTCGCTCTAGTTTCATTTCTTACCGTACATCTTGCTATTCTTGATCTCTCACTTCACTTTTAAGTCATTTCCAACAACGTCCAACCAATTACGTATAATATACTATATATAATGTATCGGACTTCTGACGTACAGCAAGACAAGATTGTCAGGCAAAATAAATTATTAAATGATTAATGAATAAGTAAATAAATGGTTCACAGGATAATATAAATATTCATCGAACACATCTTTATTACACAGTAGTGTACCCATGGAGGAGGATCACGAGACTTGATCCTCCCCCCAGAAGTCAATAAACATATTCACAAATACAGATTTTACTAATGTGCTAGATTGAGTGTACTTTATAAGTAATTATAAATCAACAAATGAAATTTTTCGGATTTCGGCGTATCACCCACGTATTTCAATCGCTGAGACTTTCTGTAATCTGGAAACTTCCAGAACATTTCGAATACGCTTATTTGATTGGGCGAATAGTCCCCGCCTCTAATACTAACCTAACTTCACTGCGCAAGCTTTGTGCGCTAGTACCAATCTTACTGCGCTAGTTTACTGCGCACAAACCAATCTTTCGGAGTTGAAACAACGTCCATGGCGTATGAATGTTGCCGAACGTCTCGTAAAATTTACTTGCATTATACAACTTTGAAGTTATATTTCAGGCACAACAATTACACGTAATTAACATCGCATAACATAAATTGCAGGCAATCACAATTGCAATCAGAACAATTGTGCTTGTCATCGTAAAAGTATATCTGTAGTAGTGCGAAAATCGCCTAAGATTATTCGTATAGTTCTCGAACCGAGTGTAACGAGCAAAAGATTGCGTACGCAAACTAATGATACTGTGATCCACTTAATTTTGGATAGCAATATTTTTTGTGTTGTCGGTGCACAAGAAAAGTGACATCCAAAACAGTTATTTTTAGCTAAGTGATCAGTGATGTATTTCCTGTTTAGCGTGTATGAGTGCATGCATGTTCCGCGAGGTCTACAGCCCGCCAGTTCGACATGTATTTAAAACGTCGCCAGCAAGAACAGCTTTGTAAAATATCGTATGTGTTCTCTTGCAGGACCCATGAGGCAACAAGTGTGAATAAATAAATAAAATAAATGTTATTTCATCTTATTCGCATATATATGTGTGTGTATATTGTACGAAAGATTCCGAAATCTACATTCCATTGTACCCGCCCTACTGAACTATATTAGAGTTTCAGCTGTATGTGGGAAATTATCATTCCACACAACCATTTTTTTCATTATCCATCAGAGTACGTTAAACAACCGCCATTGCCCAGAACGGCATGAATCGAAAATCTCCTCTGAACAATTTGCTGTCTCACATGGGACACGTACCAACGGTTCGTCATAGCTCACCTCAGCTTGAGACGACCGGCGTCCAGGAGGCCGAAGGCTCGCCACCATACCGGACTGCCTACGTCGTCGCCGTTTTAAAGTGTCATGCTGACAGGTTGGTCGGCGTATTAGACGTTGCATCACGGGTCCTACTAGTGCACTTAGTAGCGCTACGGCACACCATCGGATGGGAGCGCTGCGGCCAGAGGATAGCGCCATAAGGTTGTGCATTGGGTCACGACGTTCGGTCTTTACATTGTACAAACGGACTGTCGTCTGTGCAGCAGATTTTCCGATTTACACCGTTGTACTCGTGTAAACGATTAGTCGGTCTGCTAAGGCTGGCTTATGTTTGTTGCATTAATTTTGGATAGCAATATTTTTTGTGTTGTCGGTGCACAAGAAAAGTGAAAACAGTTATTTTTAGCTAAGTGAAGATACAAGTGTAGAAATTAAGTGTATTTATTGGTAAACATTTCACTACGAGAGTTCGCAAAACAGTCGATGTAGTACAGTAGAGTACACACCCTGAATACCTCCTACATCCTGCAACCCTCATATCTACAAACATTTATGAAGTTTCTTGAGTGAAATATTTTTTTCTGTCTCAATACTTTAAAGGGGCATTCAGTACTCTAAAGAATATAAGCAAGAATTCCACGAGGTTCACTATTATCTCCTCTACATTTTACCCTATAACTTTCGGCATTCATAACCTAGACTTCTCTGCTATTAGACTCTTTGTCGACGATACCACGATAAACATATTTCATCTCGACATACTTTTAAAGCTTAATCAGCATTGTAAGCGGTGTATGTATCACTACATTGTCGCAGTTGTAAGTTCAATAATTACGAGGGAATACGTTTCCAGTGTCGCAATAGTCAACCTCCGTTGGATAGCTGGTGGCAGTTCTAGTAGTGCTAGTGATAGTTACAGTATCAACAGCAGCATCTGTATCAGTTTTCTCGATACTGCTTTTCGGAAATTATAAACCCCAATTTTGTATTCCCATTATTATTATTATTATTATTATTATTATTATTATTATTATTATTATTATTATTATTATTAACTCTAGTATGTTGTTCCTTGATGTCCCTGATTAATTTTACAAATAATTTATGGGAATGTTCCCAGGGAATACGGTCGTTAAAAGACAACATAAACAAAGCTTGGGTTTTATTGTTATCTTGCCCCATCAGTACAGTCATTTGGGGTGACTCTACAACACGGAGGGTGGCTTTGCACCACGCACCACTTTAAAGAATGTCTGTTAAATTAAATGTTGACGTATGTATTTTCCGTTGCTTTAACCATTAGTCGATTCTAGAAAGTTGAACACACCAAACGGTAACACCGATCTGCTCGTGCTTTTGATTTTAGGCTTAAGCTGACAAAAAAATAATTCAATTTTGACTGTTTTTATAGGAAGTAACTCCACAATTTTTTTATATAATAATTGTTTACAGCTTATTCGAACAACTTAACATAAAAACTTCAATTTATTCTACCATTTATTGTTCCAGATTATTATTTTAAAATGGGATAGATTTTGTACCAGGAAAAACAAAATTTCAGATGTGGTACAAAGTACTTTTACAAATAAACCTTATGATTTATTGCTTGTTAAATTAATTCAGACTTATCATTTACGATGCCGAGAACTTAACATCATTCGACTGATGCCAGGTCCTATCAGAGGCATTCTGATGAAAAGTTACTAGAAAGTACTGAAGATATATGAAGACATTTTTCGAGAGAAAAGTAGCTGCTCTATACGAAATTTTACCATCTCCCATAAGAAATAACTTGCAAGGAAACACTCTAGTACCACGTTGGTTGTCAGAAAGTGTTAAGTGATCAGGAAGAGGTGACATTCATTAACTCTTACAGCACTTGGCAAGTTAAGATTTCTCGTTGGAAAGAAGATTTTGTTTTTGTTAAAAACTGTATAAAGATCATGCATAAGAGAAAGCTTGTTTATATTAATAATACAAGTCTCAATCGCCCCTGGATAGATAATAAATTGTATTCAGTGTTTAAGTTAGGAATATTTTGTACGTGTAATAAATAATTAAAATTGATAAATACTTGTGGTTATGTTTTTACATAGTAAAAGACTCTCTACCCCATAATCTTTTCAAATTTGCCTACATTCTCATAAGAAAGACGGAAGCGGACAATGTGTGGTAGAATGTCACCCTGGAGGGGGTTCCTTTCCTACTTCCTCTCCTACCAAACAAAAAAACTGTTAAATAAAAGGCTTGTATGTAAAAACATATCTCTCGAGTTACCTAATATTTGTAAATGATTATAAAACTTGTGAACGAATTATTTTGGTATCACGAATACAAAAACACCGTTTCCTGGTACAAAGCCACTCCAAAACACGGTACAGTTTTGCAATCTACATCGTATTGTTAGCAGCAGCTAGCCTTTTTAGTTCATTTATATGTATTTCTTATTAAAAACACGGCTAAATCCGAGGAGGTGGACACACGATCCACGAAACATTGTTATGGAATAAAAGCATCTAATCTTTGTTTCCTGTTGCCTTTTATCAACCGGGTCCCCAAGTGACATTTAAATAAGTTATTTGTATTATGACAATTTTATTTATTATCGATATCATCATTGTTATTTATTTCCAAGAAAAGAAATTTTTTGATCTTAGTGTGATGTTCCAGACAATATACCGAGCAGTAACGTCATTAGTGGCGTCTCCGATAATGGCTACTGATCGAAATTGGATCCTTGCAGACAGCCCGCGTGGCGTCAACACGCAGTGGGGTGGAGGCGGCGCGGGGACAGCGGTGGGGGCAGCGGTGGGGGTGGGAGTGGGGTGGCGTCGTCGTCGTCGGCGGCGGCGGCTGCGCGCCGCCACAGAAAGATGGTTGCTCGCGCCAAAGCGGGGGCAGCGGAGGTGCCGGCTCAAGGTCGGCCGTAGTGGTGGCTAGACGCCAGCGCCCGCGGAGGGGGACGTGGGAAGGCGGGTGAGACTGCGGAGGGATTTCGTTGCCCTTTGAGGGGCTGCGGCGGCGCGGTCACTAGCACCAAGGGCATCGGAACGTGTGTGGCGGCGAAAGCGCCAAATCAGTGAGAAAGGCGACGGCGGCGACAGCGCGAAGGCGTGCGTGCTTCCACCCACGCTCGCGTTGTCGCGTGCTAGCGCCTCTGCGCTTCGACTGCGCGCTCTTAGCGACCGGCTGCACCTGATCGAAGGCGCGGCATGGTAACCACTGTGGGTGTGAAACCGACAGCGGCGGTGGCAGGGACAGAGGCTAGGCACGCATCAGGGCTACGCCACGCATGTATTTGCGTTGGGAGTTCAACCATACAACATTCCCGCGAAGGCTGTAATAAAATTTGTAAAATATTATAGTTTTAGTAATTCAATATGTAATGTCTGTTTGATTAATACTGCACTCTGGGCGCAGTTAACTCATATCTCGAGCGTTTTGATTGAAACTAGAAGTTCTACAACACACGGTTTCTTGCATTATTTGTTACGTTTGCAATTTGTGAAAATTCGTCTCCCGTAAATGAGGCCTGCAACGTCATTTGCTCTACCTGAGGAAAAATGAAGAAAAAATTTAAGGTAGTTTCTCAGAAAAAATACAAATTGCCTATATTTCACACAAAATTACATGGAAACTACGCATATTTTCTAAACATTCTTCACAACTTTATTGAAAGATCTTTCATTAATGAGCAGGTTTTGTTAAGGAAAA
The DNA here is from genome assembly GCA_964035755.1 of Teleogryllus oceanicus. Taxonomy (NCBI): domain Eukaryota; kingdom Metazoa; phylum Arthropoda; class Insecta; order Orthoptera; family Gryllidae; genus Teleogryllus; species Teleogryllus oceanicus. The sequence goes on along the minus strand of CAXIVR010000001.1, from coordinate 126,660,672 downwards.
AATTGTTTAATATTGTAGGTATAGGAAAACGCTGAAGACATCTTGAACTTTCGCGATATTCTAAAATTCAGACATTTCAACGTATATGAGAATAATCGTGCGTTAGCTAATAGGAAAAGGAGCATGTTAATCCATGAGAAAATCTCGTAATATTTCGTCTACAGTGTGCATGAGCAAGGGACATGGGACTGCTTTCTCTAGCTATAATTGTCATAAACATCACGTTGCGTTAAATATGAATGATAATAAATCCTTATTACAAACGTCCAATGCTCTCAGATATTGAAAGAAAACTATGAAGTCTCTGGCCATGTGAAATGCGTGTGTTAGGAACCCAGGACCTCGGAGAACAATGCAAAGTTGAATTTTAATTAAAAATTCGAATATCTGATTTTGTTATTCTGCCTACTCTAATACTATTGGTACCGGCTGGATTCTCGTTCTCAGTCGTCACTACTTACGTCATAGATGACGTAATGCGGCACTGTGGCTCCAAAGAAGAGGCATCACTTATTAAATATTTGCTATTCACATATTGCTTTGTAGCACAGCAAGTTTATGATATACTTTGTGTGTAAATAACTGTTGCAATTTTCCCTTGAATCTTTTACGCTATTCCACCGCCCCTCCGTCCGTCCGCCCCTCCGTCCGTCCGCCCCTCCGTCCGTCCGCCCCTCCGTCCGTCCGCCCCTCCGTCCGTCCGCCCCTCCGTCCGTCCGCCCCTCCGTCCGTCCGCCCTCCATCCGTCCGCCCTTCCCCCGTCTGATCCCTGCGTCTGCATTTCATCTACCGGTCATCCTTCCATCCGTTCGAGGTCAACGCTTGATCCTAATCGTTCCGACAACTTCCTCCAAAATTAAAAATCCCTGGCCGATCTGGCCGATCTGGCCGAACTGGAGGCCCTGAGAATTGGAAACTGATATTTTGAATTTTTAGGGGATGGCTACGATTTAACATAAAGTTTCAATAATATTTTCAAAAGTGTCAGTTTTATGGCTCTAAATTTTTGTACCAAATTTTTCCTGTGGATTGAGCAAAGAATGTCGGTAATCACTGAATTTTCGAAAATTGCAAAAGTACTAATTTTTATGATGTCTTCATAGGAATACAATATTGAAGACTTTTTCATTCATGACATCTGCTCTTTAACAAGGTCAAGTTCCGTTTTTTCGAAAATATGAGCGTTTTCCTTCGTAATATTGAGATAATCTGTAATGATAATTGCTTTGCGCAAATTTGCTTTATTGGGGCAATTAAACATTATCGCAGAGATCGAAATATTGAGCAGATGAATCCACACCTCTGCTTCAAAATATGCGAGAAATTTAATATCTGGTTAATGCCATAGTGAGAAACGAGAACTGTGTGGAAATGCATTCTGCTGCACGAAAAACAGTAAAAAACATTAGTCATTCAGAAGTCAACACAACCGCGTATTAACACTATTGTTTTCATTAACGGGAGTTTCATAAAGCGAAGTTCAGTTCACTTTTACAATGTCTTTAGTACACATATATTTGCAGCGCTTACAGCTCCTATTAACAGTTCCCTTCTATCTACATTCAATGTTTCACTACATGAAAAATGTTTGATAACAATGTTCCTTTATCGATAGAAGATTGATAGATTCATTAGTGATTCCGGGCGCGTCAACTACGGAGGTCAATAATCCTAGCCATAAGTGTAGTGCTTGATTTTCATCGGGAGGTGGCGGTGATCTTCCGCCACTGAATCGCGAGATCCGGCGCCGACCTACCGTCGGTTTTCCTCAATCAGGTATCTCCTGCCAACGGGGCATCGCCCCAGCCGGGACAAGTTTTGAGTCCTCGACCGGTCTCTCGGCTTGTGTGGTAGTGTAGTGCATGTTAGTGTAACTGTGTGGGGGGTGAGGATAGGGCAAGGAAGAGAAAGGAAAGATCGCGCGCGGTCCGTGTCCCGTGTGTTAGGGTACTGCTCCGGCATTCGCCTGGTTTTGATCGGAGAAACCACGAAACACTACTGATCAGCGCAGCCGTCGCTAGAATTCTCCTATAGACAGCGACTGATTTCGACCTAGCTCACAAGCTAGTTTCAAAAATCCTGCCGCCGACGGGACATGAACCAAGGACCTCCCGATCAGGGGCACAGCAGTGACATAAGTTGATGCACTGAGCCACCGCTCCCGATCGGTTAATTAGAAGAACAAACAGGCCCCAAAATACTATATTGGTGTTTCCATACTTTTCCCGTTATTTGTAAACATCAAGTTTACTGTTCATCTTCATGTACTATTTTGTTCTTCTATTTATCTTATGTGGTATTCTATTAAAAATATATTTTAAACTTTTTATTAAAATGTTGGTATATCTGAATTTATAGGTTTTCGTAGCTTAAAACATAGCAATATACATTTCTGAGCACTCTGAAACATTTTTTAATTACAATCCATGTGTCACATTTTACGAGTACATGAATGAAAACATACTATAAGGAGAGCGAAATTTCAAATTTTATTCAATTAATAAGTTGCAGATACAGTTGATTTTATGGTGATGGGTTTACAGAGTTGCGAGATGGCTGAAGAATCACTTCCCCAAATATAGCAAAACAATTATTAGGTTAAAAAGGAAAATTCGAGAAATTATCATATTTACGAAAATAAAATGTTTTATTATGAAGATCTACAGAGCCCCTTTCATAATTTGTAGGAGACCACGGCCCCCTTCGCCCCCTGTGGGCACGCTTATACCTCCATCAAATATCACAGAGAACCTTCAAAACAATGACGTCCGCTGCACATCTGGTTTTTCGTCGAATTTTCAGGCGATCAATACTTGGTCAAATGTCAGAGATGGACTGGATTTCTTCAGAACAGTAAATATAACTGAACACATTTATCACTAATTTTTACCTTTTCGTCACAGATGAGTAAAAAGTTAAGTACTGGACCCTTCATTACCAGCATCAATATCGACGTCATCATCATCACGGTCATCTAAAATGTATTCAAAACTGTATTGAAAACACAGAGCAAAACATTGCGAAATCGATATTTAATTTATTATTACCAAGAAACTTTGAAATTCGCCGTTTACAAAATGACCTTTTAAAAGTAAGTGTTTGGAACGATCGTTAAGAACTTTCACGGAACCAAAATAGACTCTCGTTATGAACACGAAGTGAGTTGAATAATAATGTACTCATGATCTTAATTTTCTGAATTCATAATTTTGATCGTAGAATTGAAATTTTAGCATTACGTTGATTAACCTAGTAGATACAGGATTGAATTATGAAGTACGCATCACTTACGTCCATATGCACTCCATCTTTTTGCGCTGTTATTTCCCCAGCACCGATCGTTGAGGCTTCTCTCTCCTTAGAAACTCTTCTTGACCTAGAATTCTGAGACAGCGCAGCGAATACTGCGGAGTGCCGGCCATAAATGAACCTTCGTGACTTGGCATTAATGGCAGTGAAATAAAATAGAATGACTTATGTTAGTGTTACGCTAGTAGAAATGTACACATCACAGTCGTTACAAACTTGTCCACATTCTACCCAAAAGATTAAATATTGTTGTTAATACGTCGGAACAATACAAATAATTTGTGTAGTTGTGCGGCAATTTGATATGCACTAAGAATGTTCGAAGCGAAAGAAGTGAAGTACATCATACGTTCACAAGTGAAACAATTATAATAATTCAATTTGTTCAAAGAATTAGTCGCTCCAATCGAGATTCGAACCTGGGTCTTCTGGTTTACTTTCAGCTGTTCTGACCACTAAGCTACCGAGATGACTAAGTTTTTCACGAGCGCAATTAAAGTTTCTTGTATGTTTATGTATGAAAAAATGATGGATTTTAGAGTACTAGGATATTGTTAGTTAATATCATCGTTGTAGTAAATCCTATTTCGGGGACATAAAACATGGGTAGATGAGACATCATATCCAATGCATAAACAATTGAGTTTAAATGTATGTTGGGAAAAATATTCCGTGAGCAACCAGAACACGAAAACTCGCAGAAAAATTATAGAAAATCGTAATGTCAATAAATATGATTCATGGAAATTATAGAGGTTTTAAACGACGTTTCCGCCTTCCAAATACATTATTTTTTGCATTCATTTTTCTGCACCCTACATTAGATAACGCATCATTGAAATCACATTTTTTTAAAATATAATGTTTCATCGATGAGTCTGTACAGAGAGGAGCAATCAAAAAGCTATTCGAGAAGATAAGAAAAATTGAAAAATACTTACACTATGTGAAATACTGCAACTTAATGTAGTAAAATATGTATATGAACATTCGGACATTATCACACAGACGCAACGAAAAACTCTTTATTCCACAGTAGATAGTATTAGAACATTTGAAGAATTATTTTACTTAAATGTGTAGAAATAGAGTACGTTTCACAAAAAACAATATAAACCCTGCTTTGTTTCTTTTTAACACTTCTAGTATAATGTGTCAACTATATTTTAGACAATCATATTTAAATTGTTTTCAAATTCACGAATAAAAAAGTTTTAGCTTCAATATTGTTATATATTATAATAAAAAATGCAGTGCATTCGGTGGGTCGTGAGTTCAGAACAAGTCATCTCGAAGTTTTTTTAAACATTTTTTTGGTAAATGCCTAAAAATTAAAAGACGTTAATTTTGTGCAATTGTTTTTGTCCCGACTCACATAATCTACGTCATTTCATAAATATTTTTAAGAATAAATGAATCAATCTGCTTTGAAATCCATCTGAATACCACATAGAAAGCTAACGATCGTGAATATTATCTCACTATCAATGATATTACTGTTGTATGTACTTGTATGTAGCTTCCACGCGTATTGACATCTCACATTAACACAGAACTATGATTGCAAAAGACATTACATACTTCTTTTCTGAAGTTACAAGTCGGCCCAGTACTCCCACTGACAAGCTCCAAAAGTACCGTTTAATTTCCAGTCTTGCCTGCTCACGCGAAGCCTAACCTCGTGAAAGTGGTGTCGTTATCGTGTGAATTTGTATGAATCCCATTGGTCGATAGAAGAAACACGCACCCGCTATCGAGAACTGGCAGAGGACTGCTTCCGCACGCGCGCTGACACCTTCGAGGACTGAGACCGGCTGCGGTGGCTCAGGGCATCAACTGATTCCACTCCAGTGCCATTGACCTCAAGGTCCTAGTGATCAAGTCCAGGCGATGGCGGAATTTTCGATACTAGCTGGACAGCTAGGTCGAATTCAGGGACTGTCTGGACGAGAATTGTAGCGACCTGCTGTTCTGATTGCTTGTTCTCCGTGTTTTTTTCGATCAACACTAGGCTGCAAGGGCAGTACCCTAACGAACTGGCCACGGACCACGCGTATACCTTCCTGCCTCTTCCTTGACCTATCTTCAGCCATTATTTACTCGCACACTTACTACATGCCACGACTACACTACCACGCGTGTCGTGAGACCAGTCGGGAGGTTAGAGCGTGTCCCGGCTTGTGCGAAGGGAGATAATACCTGGTCGGGGAAATCCCAGCAAGCCGACATGTAGGTCGGTGCCGGATCTCGGCATTCAGAGAGGTAAGATTATTGTCACCTCCCGTGATAAAAGCAGGCACTAAACTTACGGTATTGACGACCATAGAAGTTTACGCGCCCGAAAACAAGAAATAATCAATCAATCGACTAAGCCGAAGAACTAATAATGAAAGTCGACAAACGGCAAGGCGCCGAAGAGAAACTGCAAGATTCCTCTTTTTCCATCATTTCTCTGTTCTTGGTTTGCTTTCTTTCAGTGATTCTTTCCTTATTTTCAAACGCTATTTCTCCAGTATGTTTATCCTTTTCTAATATATTTCATTTTTATTTTTTCCCTAAAAATAATTTCATTCTAGTTGACTCCTTGTTCAAAAACAAGGAATTTCAAGAAATTTGTCAAGAATTTCTGGGAGCATCTTTTAGAATCATACAACTGCGTTCGCGGGTTCTAATTGTCTGTGCAGCAAAACGGCAGGGTAATACTATTTTTTTTTCAATGTTGTACTTCATTAGCATTTTGCCTCGTCCAAGAGGCATGAGTTCTCATTCATAAGAGAAAAAAAGGCGATGTGAAGTGATTATGAGTAGAGAGCGGGCTTTTATGTAATTACATATTTTTTGTCTTTCTACCTACCGCTCTCAAAATTTTAATCTTGGCGAATTGTCGCCGTCCAAACGCAATAACCATTTTTTTCGTTACATATTTTTACATATTTGGTATTATATATTTTACATATTTCGCTATTTTCTCAGGATATTTTTTATCTAACAATTTTCCTACATGTTTTTATTAAAATAAGTATTTTTTTAAAAAATCATCAATATTCCCTACATTATTAATGGATACTACAACGTACTCTACTGGAGGTACATATGCTACGTGAAGACGCGGTCGGATGTCCACAGTTTGGCGCGCCAGCTTCAGTTATCTTAGCGTGGGAAGGGCGCGTTAGCGACAGATTATTTTCATCTTTAGGTGTGAAAAGTATCATTGACGCCGTGTCTGGCGACCTTTAACCTTAATTTCCATGAAACTTTGGCGATCGCGTAGGCGAGCGCGATGGCGTCGTGTGACACTTCGACGAGAATATTCCATGATACAGCGATTTTTTGCTGGTCGTAGATATCGCCAGTTTGTACGATGGCTTCTATTGCGTCTAGTCTGGCTGCTAAACTACATTCCATGATAACAGCTTGTGAAGGTTTTACAACCGATGGGAAAGTTGTATGGTTCAAGTGTGCATTACTTGCGCTTTCGAAATGAATTTTGAAACGTTTAGAATGTTTTTAAAACTTGTAAAGGAAATTTTTTTATAAAAGTAAGTTCGCATAATGTAAATGTGTTTATAATTAGAGTATTTTAATATTACATATTATATTCGATTTTACATATTTATTACATATTCTTACAGTTTTCATTACATATTTGTGTACATATTTTGACGTTTCATACTACATATTTGTCCGGTCTCTAATTATGAGATGCTGATCCTACTACATCTTGAGGCAAAAATTAACGTCTTTAATTTTTAAGTATTGCTAGAAAAATGCCAAATAGTCCAAGAAAGTTCCTTCTTTAAAGAATTTACAAAAACTTCATCGTGATGGCTTGTCTCGATCTGAACCCAGGACCTACCGAATGCGAAGCATGCGAGTTACAAACACACGCAGGGAGGTCGGGAGTTGCGCTGTCACTTGGGGAAATGCCTGCCGTGCGATGATATCGGGGACAACAATCCCGCGACTTATCTACAGGCTGCGCAAACCATGTATGTGTGTGCGTGCGAGTCAACATCGTGCAGGGAAATAATGATCCGTCACAAAACAACGTCGCGTGGCGTGCGGCGACCGCGCCGCGCCGCGCCGCGCCGTCCGGGCCGCCCCACGCTACATGCTGGGGGCGGTGGCGGCGACGGGGGTGGCGGCGGTGGCGGCGGCAGAGGCAGCGGCAGAAGCAGCGGCGACGGCAGCCATCGCGACTGAGGGCTGGCCGATATTTTGGGAAATCAGAAAGAATCTAACGATGCGATTGTGAGGCACTGTGTCAGGCAAACAAGGACCTCGCATGTTTCACGCTCGCGAGATTCCAATTTCCAATCTCGATATGGCAGATTATCTCATTGTGTCTGCATATTCAGCATGCAACGATTTCACGCCCGCACCGTAGAAATTAATGAATGATAGTTCCTCAATGGTATGTGATTAATAGATACCTGTAAGTGGTATAGTTTCCCCCAGAGTCTTCACCCTCAATATTGAGAACACGAGCATTGTAAACTTCATTCTTGCTTGTGTGTACATGAATGTTGGGGACACGAGATTCTGGAAATTATATGCTAATTTATGAATTTTTTAGGGCGATTGATTGTGATAAAAATTCATGAAAATCTTACAATTCCATGAGTGTGCTTGTTATGGAGGCGTAGCTATAAAACACATAGTAGTGGGTAGATTCTGAAGGCCGAGGCGCTGTCTACTTGAAAACGAGACTACAGTTTTTATTGGCGTGCTTAATTAGGAAATGTTGACTAACTGCTCCCTGTTGGCATACATTTCAGCAACTCTGGATACATCGATCCGCATTTGCACCTAAAAATTTAATTTTCAATGCAATTTTCTTTCGTCCGTGCATTTACTTGAGGATTAATATTGGGAGAAAATCGTATGTGATCTGCTTTGATCCCGCTTCTCAAAACCGGACGATGCGCCGAAAAACGAATTATTGGAAATAATCTACCATCATTGACGTAGCTAGTGAAAACAGCGAGTTTTTAATTAGGGACATGCTTAAATACATATAGACTGAGAATAGAGTATGGATACAAGATCAGTTTGAATACAAGTGCAATTATCAGTCACCAGAAAGTAAAATTAGTCTCGACACGATATCATGGGTACTGCATTTGCAATCCATAAATATGCAACTCTTTCAGGACCTGCCATAATGTTCCAAAATCGATATCGTAATGCCAAGCAGGAAAGATCCTAGAAAGACGCTTTTTTCTAAATCCAAGTTGAAACATGTCCGCTCAAAGTAAACTTAAAAAAAAATAAAAAATAAAAAAAATGCGACTAACTCTGCCTCCGACCAATCCGTTCCCTAAATAGCCCTTCCCTCCGCAGCGAGTCTCGCACGGACACGGCCTGCTTCCGAAAGACGCGGGACACGAAGCAGACTGCGTGAAAGGCCGCGCGACAATAAATTCAGAAGCCCGCGGGCGGAGCTGCCTCACGAAAACGGCCTCGCCCTTCGTGCGGCGCGCACGGCGCGGAACGGCGATACGAATGGGGCGGGCGGGGGGCGGGGGTGAGGGGGGGGGAGGGGGGGGAAGCGGGGGGGGGGGAAGGGGGGAAGGGGGGGGGGGGAAGGGCGCTGGGAAGGGCGCGGGAAGGGCGCTGGGAAGGGCGCGGGAAGGGGTAACTAGCGGGGATGGGGGCATAGGGCGCGTAGGGAAGCCGCGTAGGGAGGGTGCGGTGGAAGTGCATCGGGCAGGAAGCAGGGTGGGGGAGGGAGGGAGGGGGGGGGGGGGGGGGGGGTGCATGGAATGGGCACGAGGGAGCATCAAGGACGAGGGCATGAGGGGAGGTCGCTGTGGATGGCACGCGCCGAGGGCGGGGGAGGGGCTATTGGCAGGGTAGCGCTAGCCTGTGAACGAACTCCCACGGCCTGCACGCACGCCTGATCCCTTCCTTGTGGAATACGCTTCGGGTGTACCCAAGGTCCATGAGTTCTATGAATGAGAAACGGATATGCGTGAAGTAGTATGTCATACACGCTGTAGTAGCGAAGGTTCGGGTTCTCTATTGATCAACTTCTTATTCTCATTGGAAAGGTATCGAAAATTACGAGATGTGCCCTGTGTAACGTTTTCGCCATACCTTATTCTGCCACATAGAATGCGGCAGTAACCTTTCAATTTTCGTACATCTACCTTAACTGTATAAATCAAATTGCAGATTCATTTCAAAATGAGAGCCATTTCACATTATAAAATACGTTTTTAGATGATATAGTAACCATTTCAATTATTTTCACGATTTTTGTCTGCGTGGCTGATCTGGCCAACTATCAGGGGAAAAATCTCTGGAACGGCGGAACCGATTTGAATAAGGTTTCAACTGAAAGAAATTTTTGTGGGGCATAGCACTCGCAACTATTTTTTCAAATTATTATCTTCTGTTATAGCAAGGTTTGTTTTTCTACTTGGTCATTTGTAAAGCTGTGGGAAAAACTGCTATTTTTCGTCTGTCCGTCTGTTGGAATTCGTTTGTGGAATCATGATATACAAAAAGGGCATAAATCTTGTTCCTTAATGTACTAAACTACTTCCTCTAACACGTAATATAGTCAGTCCACGTTTTGTGGATGCTTGATACCCAAAAACTGACTGATGAAAAGATTTGTCTTTCTGTGCCCAAAGCTAGCGCCTAAACCATTCAGACGATTTTCTTGAAAATTTATATTCCCCATCGATCTGACCGAACTAGTGAGCCCTACGAGTAAGCACAGATATTTTGATTTTTTGGATAATTAACGTGAAGCTTGAACATTTTCAAAATTTTCTCAAAAATGGTTACACAATGTTTTTTCTATATTTTGAACAATTTTATATGATCCAATTTTTACGTGTAGAGCGAAAGACGTTTGAAAAATTGTGCTACCCTCATTTTTGTTGAATTCTGAGTTTTCGAAAAAATCGAAGTTTATTTATTTATTTATTTTACGTCAAAAAACAGTTAAAAACTGCGTATGACGTGCTATGGGGAAAAGTGAATTGTGTGCACATTTTCAAAATTCTGTGATCCCTACACTAAGTCATATACTACTTAACTTTTTTTAATTTTGAAAGGGAGAAAAAAAACTCCCATGTAGTAAAATCTATTTTCAAGGATAAATAAGCAATAAATTTTGAATTTTGAAATTTTGAATTTTGAAAGGAAAAAACTCCCATGTAATAAAATCTATTTTCAAGGATAAATAAGCAATAAATTTTGGCTCTTATTACTTCCTGCCGCGACAACATGGAAACGATAATTTGAATAATTGTATTTCCCACTGAATTCTAGAAGACGTGCACAGAAAATGAAGTTACATTTATGTCCAGAAGAAAACAAGGGGCCATCTCAGCATTTGCTCAATGGATCAGGAAACTGGACGAAAACCTGATCGAGATGGGGGTCATTGACCCGGAAGCTGTATTACAATAGTTGTTACAGGTTGTTTATACTCATTTATACAGTCCAAATGGTAAATAATGCATTATGTATCATTGTTAAAATTAATGTTACTTTTCTTGTGATGCTCAGTATAGTCTCTAATTGTATAGAAACAGTTATGCAGCAGAAACTATTTCACTTGGGATTTAAACTTTTTATTGAATTTAATCGTTTAATGTCATCTGGCAAAGTGTTGTAAAATAATGTACATGTATTTTATGTGAATTTTTGTAATGAGCTGTTGATACTGTCACCTGATGAATATGATTTCTACGTCGAGTGTTATAGTAATAGACTTCGGCATTTTCTGAAAATATATTCCCGCCCTTGAGCAAGTCACTTTTTACAAAAACCACTGATTCGTAAATAAAAAGACACGGTAATGGTAAAATTCCTAGATTAATGAAGAGAGGCTTATATGAATCACGTGGGTGAGATTTGGTTATATATATTATTATAATAATTTCGTGTTGACATCTAGGGGAAAAATATCTTAATCTTCTTCAATCTTTTAATTAGATATTCCCTTTCCTCTTTATATACTGGACATTACCATATTTCATTGTTTAGTATATAATATCTAGCGCAACATCGGTTCACCATTGAAGCAAAATCTCTCTCAATGGGTTTTCCATGAAACCAAGGTCTCTCTGCTTCTTTGTACTATGATGAAAAATATTCCTTGCCTTTAATATTAGCTGCTTGCTTAATACTTTTAATCATTTCCTTCATAGTACTGCTCTTAAAAATATAATGTAAATCAGTATAAGATATTTTTCATTTTGAAGGTATCTTAATTGTAGCAGATTTTGTCAACGAGTCAGCCATTTCATTTCCACTAATTCCTTTGTGTGTAGGTATCCATATAATATTAACTTTAGAGTTATATTCTGCATGAAATTCCTTTAACAATTGTGATAGATCCAAATTGAGTTCAAGGCTAGTTCTCGAATCATTGTATATTAAAATCAATTCTGCTATGAATTATAATCTAGAATGTAATAGTTTTGCCAAAAGTTATGATTCCATACTAATACAATTCAGTAGAAGTAACAAACGGCAAGTTAAACTCTCTGATTCTGGGAGAGTATAGCACCACATTAATTTCAATCATCAAGATAATTTCAATAATGTAATTCAAACTAGTATTTGTCACTGTGTCAAATATCCAAGTACCCTCCCTTACAACATCTAAACCCTATTACTATCTCTTCCTGCACCTATTTCCTCAGAAGTCGATCTGCTAGTCTTTCCGAAAAAGCTGTCCCCAACCGTCCCTCTCTTCCGCCACCCCTCCCATCCATCCTTACACCTCCTACAATTCATCAAATTGATTGATTGATTAGTTTTTTCGTGTTTACGGGCGCGTCAACTGTTCGTGCTTTGGTCCCGTAAGTGTAGAGCATTTTTTTCTCTAGGGAGACGACGGTGATCTTCCCTCCGCTGGATGGCGAGATCCGGCGCCGACCTACCGTCGGCTAGTAGAGTTTCCCCCTAACCAGGACTCTCCCACCAGCGCGGCACCGCCCCAGCCGGGACAAGCTCAAAGCTCCCGACCGGTCTCCCGGAATATGTGGTAAAGTAGTGCCTGTCAGAAAGCATTTGACCGAACATGGCATCAAGCCCTGAGCTACAAACTAATCAAAATTGGCACTCCCCACTACATACTCTCAATAATAAATAGTTTTCTTGACAATATAATATTTTCGGTAAATGTTAACAACCACCTTTCAAATTCGAGATTAATAAACGCTGGACTCCCTCAAGGTTCCCCACATTCTCCGACCTTATTCAACTTGTATGTCGCTGATCTTCCTAAACTACACCTTTCAAATGAAATATATGAATCTAATTAGAAACAGAATGCAATTATCCACAAAAGCTCAATTTGCGGATGATACGGCCATATTCTCTTCAGACACATCCATGAATCTAATTAGAAACAGAATGCAATTATACCTTCACATGTTGGATAGCTGGGCTTCCAAACTCAAGATACAGTTAAATCCAAGTAAAACTTTCGCCAAAATATTCACACTAAGACCTTACACTCCACCCACTCCTATGACACTAAACTAAACTGGAGCAACACATAGATAACAAACTAATTCAAGCCAAAATAAAATTACTGCAGCTAAAACCACTAATTCACAGAAATAGCTCGGTACCATTCAATTCCTCCATATTAATATTCAAAACAGTTATAAGACCTCTACTACTGTACGCCTGCCCCATATGGATCAACGCCTCCAAAACCAACATTAACAGAATTCAAGTAATACAGAATCAATTTCTTAGAGCAATTGTTAATGCCCCATGGTTCGTATCCAACCTCCAACTTCATAAGGAATTTGACTTCAAACCGTTATCACAGCATATAGCTTATCTTTCCACTAACTTTTACTCAAGCTTAAAACAAATCCCCTCCCTGGTGCCTTTCAGACTCGGTAAAAATCCCATCCATCAAACCAGAATTACAAATAAATACCCCTACCATTCATTTCTCATCAAATTCGCCAATTTGGAACCTGATTAGAGGCCCTTCTAGGGATTCCTCTCCCAATGTAGTAGTTGTAAGTTAATTGTAAGTTAATTATAAGTTAATTTTAAGTTAGTTAATAAGTAATCAATACATATGTAAAGTTTTTAACAAATAATCTGTGTACTTACCATCAAAACCAATAAATTAGAAAAAAGTGCCTGTCAGTGTAAGGGGAGAGGATAGGACAAGGAAAAGGAAGCAAAGATTGCGCGCGCGGTCAATGGCCCGCGGCCCGTTTGTTAGAATACTGTTCCGACATTCGCCTGGTGTTGATCGGAGAAACCACGAAAAATTACCGATCAGAGCAACCGGACATTCTACCTAGCTGAAAAGCTAGTGTCGAAAATCCTGCCGCCGTCAGGACTCCAACCTAAGACCTCCCGGTCAGAGGCGCTGCAGTGACATCAGTTGATGCACTGAGCTTCCGGTGAATTCCTCTAATCCAAGAACACTCTTGCCAGTACTCTCTCCGTAGTAGGAGCGTGCAAAGTCTCCAATAGTAACTCTCATATGTATGTTTTTTTGTAATTCTCATCCTCTACATCTTTCATGCGAGTATGGTTTTTTCTTTCTGGACACTTGCCTTACTCCTCATAATTAATATTTTGATAATTTAAATTAGATTTTCTAAATTTATATCTTAATTTCTAGACTAAAACAATTTGGATTTGCTCTAACCACAAACATAATTGTTGCTTTAATTTTGTAGGCATTTTAATTCACCATCGTACTAAAAATTATTGACAATTTTGTAATGTTTCTTTCATTCTAAATTCATCACAAGTAAGTATTTTAAATTCGAAATTTCAATTTGAATGAATTTAGATCAAGTATATCCAAACTTACATTCTAGTTTTGAAGTCTAAAATGTTGGATGTGTTATAACGAGATTTCTAATTGTGATTGTGAATTGATAGGAAATATGTTGCAACATGATACCAACAATTAGGGTCAATATTATAATGTTCTCTCATTCAATTCCTTGTAAAGTATGTATTCGTTAAAAATTTTTAATGTAATGTCAATTCATTATAATGTTAAACACACACATTTTATCTTAATATAAGTTTTTTTAATTTTTATTCATATTAATTATTTAATTTCCTATTTTAGCTGACACATTGTTAATGACCTGATGATGGAGGCACAACAAGACCTCTGAAACGTTGCCACGCTATTTTTGCACAAGATACTACTTTGAATGTAATAATCATTTGTGTTTTAATAAATGTAATTTGGACTTTTAATAAAAGAAATATTGGAACTTTTATTAAGAAAAAACTTATTAGCAGACAGCCTATGTTTTATCTTTAATAATAATAATAATAATAATAATAATAATAATAATAATAATAATAATAATAATAATAATGTGTGCGAATAAACATTTTTCTTCGTAGGTGCATGTATTTAGAAAAGTAGCTGTGATTTTGACGATTCTGGAGCGAGGGACAAACGAACGTGTCGCGTCGGCAACAACGCGCGGATTCTCCATTAGACCCATTGTGGCTTCGCAATATGAAAAGCATTCATTTATTTATTTACTCAATTATTTTACGTCAAAAAAATAGTTAAAACTCTGTATGACGTGGGAGAAGTGAATTCTGTGCACATTTTCAAAATTCTGTGATCCCTACATTAAGTCATATACTACTTGAATTTTGAATAAAAAAAGGTCCCATTTAATAAAATCTATATTCAAGGATAAATAAGCAATACCTTTTGGGCTCTTATCCATGATGTCCTTCGTCAAGGAATAATACTTCCTGCCGCGACAACATGGAAACGATAATTTGAATAACTATATTTCCTACTGAATTCTAGAAGACCTGCCGTGACGATATTGTTTAGAATTATACAATCCAATGGTAAAAAATACATTAAATATCACTGTTAAAATTAATGTTACTTTCCTTTTGATGCTCAGTATAGTATCTAATTGTATAGAAACAGTTAGGTAGCAGAAACGATTTCACTTTGGATTTAAACTTTTATATTGTATTTAACCGTTTAATGTCATCTGGCGAAGTGTTGTAAAATAATGTACATGTATTGTATGTGAATTTTTTGTAATGAGCTGTTGATACTTTCACCTGATGAATATGATTTCTACATCGGGTGTTATTGTAATAGACATCGGCATTTTCTGAAAATATATTCCCGCCCTTAGGCAAGTCATTTTTTACAAAAACCACTGATTCGTAAATCAACAGACAAGGTAATGGTAAAATTCCTAGATTAATGAAGATTCCTAGATTAATGAAATTCCTAGATTAATGATTAATTAATGAAGAATTCCTAGATGAATGAATTACAAGAATCACGTGTGTGGTATTTGGTAGCATTATAGAAACCTATCGAATGAAGCAAAATAGCAGCAGCAGAAGAAGAAGAAAAATTACTGAAATCACAATATTTGTTTTTAGAAATCACAATTAAAGAGCGTTTTTTCCAAAACCCCGTAAATGCAAAAGAAATCTAATATAGGATATACATCGTTTGTACATCTTTTGTTTTCTATCAAATTGTTTTTTTATTCCCTCAAATCGCGTTTGTCATCCCTCAAATCGTGTTTTATCAAAATTCGACAAATTATATAGAAAACTATAACTTTAAAATTTCAAAACCATAAGATATAAGCAAAACCTATACAAATTAATTCCCAACGTTCGTTTTATGAAAAAATATCTTCTGCTTTTATGGAGTAATGAAAACACGCTCCTCAATTACTGACATCACAACAAAGTTTTTATGAGTGTTGATCATGTTCATAATAACTACAAATGCTTGATTGTTAAATTTAACTAATCTTAATTTTTAGGAGATTTCTGAGATATGCTTACTAGACAAATTTGCTAAACAAATTCTGTGCAAATTAATATAATTTTCAAAATGGGAAATAAAATAAAATTTCTTGCTAATGTGACGTTCGTGATGAACGGCAGTTTTGTTCGTTTCTATTATGTTGGCCGTTTTGAACATAATTGGTTAATAAATTGTTAGACAATTTATATTCTCTTTGTAACAAGCAACAAAGAAGCCCCACTTGAGAATAGAATAAAGCAATGGCATACCATTGTGTCCATGACCGAGATTCTATTGTAAAACTTACTGAGGAAATGGACTTCGAAATAAAATCCTCGACATTCTCGAAGAGGAACGTAGAGATAACACTCAATAAGAATAGACATTCGTAGATTCACGTGTACGTTATCCACGGCTTCATACTCACACATACCCGCGTTGCATCCATCATGTGATAGTTCTGACAACTCGTTATTTGGATTGGCAAAAAACAGAAAGAAGATCTGACAATGTTCGTGACGCAAATGGATACGATATGAGAACAAAATGTGCTCTTGTCACACAAGGAAAGTTCATATTTTCTTTAGTATACGTACTTATCCAACTTTCTTCACAATAATGAATTGTTTGGTGAAACAGAAAAAACAGGCAAGTAAAGAGTATAAAAGCAAAGAAAGATGTTTGTAAATAATACCAGGCAGTAGGAACTGATACCTTCGGTCTAGGTTTTTGTATGTCAAGAGTAACTTTTACTTATGAAAGTGATACAAATCGGGGAAACCAGAATGTTTTTATGTCAAAAGAAGTTAAGCTCATTTAGTGAAGATAGTATCTATAATACTTTTGTACTTCTGCGGAGTGCTCTTCAAAATTGTGTGTTCTTAACTACAAACTTTGTGAAATAATAATACGTGTAACTGATATTTAACAACTTCTGATATGCAATGATTGATTGTTGGTGATATAAATGAAGACCCGTGACTTTTATGTTTTTCGTTTATAAGTATGAAATAGGGTTCACATTATATCACAATATTTTATTTAAACAACAAATTAAAGAGAAGGTTAGTGTTTTGCCAAACCGCCTCTTTGGGGCCGTTGTATCTCATCCCAAATAGTTTAACTACCACATCCCTATAATGATGTTGAATGATTAAAACTAAACACAGTGTTCCTTAGTTTATATTTGAAATCCAAAAGAAATAGAGGAGACTACATGAAAAGGCGAAAGACTAAAAAAAACATTAAATTATGTGTTTTCGTATGCATAATACCAACAATACTACATAAAGTATTAGCTTTCCACATATTTTTTTTCTCTCCATAATAGGTACTGGTCAACATTTGATGCAGTTAAAAGAGATTATATATACCCACCAAACGCTGAAGCGTAAAGGGTTGCCTAGCAATCAGAGGGGATCTACGCCGCACTTTCTACTTTTACTATTTTTTTTGCCTTCTCGTTACAGCTACCGCGGTGGAGAGAATGTTACGTAATGCTGCGCGAAAAACTCCGAATTTTCGGCGGAAACTGGACAGTGGCAACGAATAAATGGATAAATCCAAATGCTAAATTTAGAAAAAATCCTCTAACACGTGGTGTAGCCAGAAGTTTTGTTTCGTAGGTCCTCGATAGCGGAAAATCGAATGACGGAATCTGTCCGTCTGTGTATTGATCCGTCTGTTTAAGAACAATGCTAGCGACTAAACCGTTCAGCCGATTTTCTCCAAAATTGATATTCCCTGATCGATCTGGCTGATGTCGCGGACCTACATCGCGGCCCTGATATATCTAAAACTCATGTCATATTCAATTTATCAAGAACATGAGTGTTTTTGGCAAAATTTTGTGTCAAATAAAGGCAATTTTTATTTTATTTAAATCGTTTTTTCTTAAAAACGGCACAAATTTTAAAAATAAATTTAGGCCTTAGATATCGCAAACGACGCTTAAGAGAATGATGCAGATCTCATGTTCGTTAAAACGCTGATTTTTCAAAAGTTAAAAAAAAATGTTCGTCTTCCTACAACTACAATTGTAAAGATGCATTTTTTTTTAAATGAAATGTGTTCATCAAAAACAGATTTTCAAATAAAGTCAGGTCGAATGTTGGGAAAATATGAGTATTTTTTGTGTAATTTGGCATCAAACAAAGTTTCAAAAATCCCTCTCCAAAAATCCTGAGCTTCGTGAACATAATTGTAGGGGTCTTTTTAGGCAGTTGATTGTAATTTAGAATGTTTATATTATTTCATATTTCTTTGTTCGTTTCTTACATTCGAGTTTTGTTATACGAATAGAAATTAAACTTTCAGAAATTATTTAAATATTTGAAATATACGAAATAAAAATTGGTAGACTTCGGGGTGTATTAAATTGGAATGCAATCTGATCATTCCGCGTAGGGACACGCTAATTTCTGTGAATAACGTCTCATTGTTGGTACTAGCTTTAGCGGTATGAAAAGCAGTTACAATTCTCAAATTTGTGGTGACGTTTGCAAGAAAATATTTAGTTTTCGCACTAAATGTTCCACCATTTGTAATAAGTTTAACAAAAAAAAAAACGAAAAATGAAACGTGTTTATTCAGAGAGAAATTAAGGTATAAATAGTATTACATAACCATTACTTAAGGCGAGAAAGTATTTCTCTTCTGTCAGTTTTTTCAAAAATTTTAGATTTTTTTATGTACAAATGGAAACCTTTCTCAGTAAACACAAGTTTCAGATTGCCGACAAGGATTTAGAAAATCAAAATCTACGGAAACAGCCATATTTCCTTTTCTTAAAATGTCGCTTCATCATTGGATCAAAACGTAGCATCTGTTGGATTATTTTTAGATCTTTTAAAAGCTTTTGGCGTCATTGATCATGACATTTTACTTTCAAAATTACCCGAATATGGAATCCGTGATATTGCCCTAGATTGGTTATGTTCGTACCTTCAACAATGATCTCAGAGAGAATAAAATACCTTACTGGAATGATGGAACATTATGTACACACTTCTCCGACTCTGCCAATTGCACGCGGAGTCCCTCAGGGTTCGATTTTAGGCTCTATTCTCTTTCTACTATACGTTAACGATATATCCTCGACGATTGGAAACGAAAGAACGGCTCTCTTTGTGGATGATATGAATATTCTTTGCAATAAAGAAACCGTAAATAGTACAATATCAGATGTTTCGAATTGGTTCCGTAATAACAAATTAATAGTAAATAAAAAAGGTTTTAATGCGCGTTTCCATTTCAAATAAACAATTCTGTACTCTATTTAAAATGAAGGGAATTCCATTGACTGATTATAAGACAACAAAATTTTTAAGTCCCACAATTCATTCAAACCTCAAATGAAACGTCCACTTAAATGAATTGAACACAAAATTAAATTTATTATGCTAACGCATTCAGAAGTATTTCAAATTTAGTCAGCCTTCATACTGGTCGTTGTGTATATTTCGCAAATGTTCATTCCCACCTGAGATATGGCATAATATTCTGGGGAAATACATCTTATAACTCCCAGACTTTTAGATACCAAAAAAAATTGTACGAAAAATAACCAAATCCCACTCACATGATTCTTGTAAATCTCTCTTTATTGATCTAGGAATCTTACCATTGCCTTGCCTGTTGATTTACGAATCAGTGATTTTGTCAAAAATGACTTAAGGGCGGGAATATATTTTCAGAAAAAGCCGTCGTCTATAACTATAACAATCGACGTAGAAATCATATTCATCAGGTGACAGTATCACCAGATCATTACAAAAAATTCACGTACAATGCATGTAGTACAACGCTTTGCCAGATGACATTAAACGGTTAAAATCGATAGAAAAGTTTAAAGTAAGGAAAGTAACATTAATTTTAGCAGTTACTTTAGTTTAACGAATATATTATTTACTATTTGGACCGTTTTTTTTTCTAAACAATCTCTAACAAGTATTGCACCGTAGCTTCTGAGTCTATAAATAAATAAATAAATAAATAAATAAATAAATAAATAAATAAATAAATAAATAAATAAATAAATAAATAAATAAATAAATAAATAAATAAATAAATAAATAAATAAATAAATAAATAAATAAATAAATAAATAAATAAATAAAAAAAAAAATAAATAAATAAATAAATAAATAAATAAATAAATAAATAAATAAATAAATAAATAAATAAATAAATAAATAAATAAATAAATAAATAAATAAATAAATAATGTGCTGTTTTAGCACCACTAGTTTAATTTAAGATCACTATTACTTGATCATATAGTGACCATTGTGATTTGTGACCATTGTGACTATTCTGAACTCTGGTAATCAAAAGGTGAATAAATCTTTTTCCTATATTTAGTAAATTATTTCCTCTAATACGTGGTGTAGCCTTAATTCATGTTCTGTTGGTCGTTGATACCGGAAAACCGATTGAGGACAAAGTCCGTCCGCCTGTCCGTTCGTCTGACTGTCCGTCCGTTTGTTTGCCCGTTCGTCTATCCGTTCGTCTGACCGTCTGTCCGTCCGACTGTCCGTCCGTCTGTCCGATCTGAACGAATTTGATAGTTTGGAAATTTCAAATGATTAGTTTGACATTTTGGGGTACGTTATATAAAGCCTCAACATTTTCAAAATTTACTAAAAAAATCGCATCATTTTTAACTTGATTGTCTGATAGCTTAAGAGAACAGTTTAGATGTCATGTTCGTTGAAATCCCTAATTTTTCGAAAATTACAAAAGCACAATTTTTTTGGATCTTCTTACCGCTACAATATTGAAGTTAGATATTTTTACCTTAATTATAATGGTTAGTTATTATTTAATGTGTATATAAAAACGGACGTTAAAAACATATGTTTGTATTGCGACCCACCCCTCCGCCGGCTAGCTCAGAATGGGTTTTCAAGGTGGGCGCAAAATAAAAAAATACAATTAGAATAGCGGGGATCAGGGTCATGTGGGCCGTTGTGGATTGAATGCATTTACACAGAAACTCAAGTCGAATCACTTTCCACTTACTTAAGTATATTCTAATTAAATTGCTGTTACAGTAAATGAACATAAAACACTTTACATATACAAGAATTTTGTCCTGCTGAAAAAAAGAAAACAACTTACACTCTCAATAATTAACTACACTGTTTCCTTTCTCTCATTTAAATCAATTTCAAAGAATACTTAAAACTTTGCCTAATCATTCCAGTCGTAAATTCCTAGTTGCAACTTTACAATTAGCTAAGTTTTTCTTGAAAGAAAAGATTGATTCTATTTTTACAGAATATCGGTATAAAGAACCTGTACTAATACTTTCTTTCCGAAACAAATTATTCCTTCTAATATCTACAAATTGTTCAAGTTGGCACGACCTTACTGTGTCTTTTCACGGCGTAGAGAAATCTACGGCGTCGACTCTTCCAGTCGCTCGGTGTCCTTGTCCTTGCAGCTCGGTCGGGAGCAAAGCCGCCCCTCTGCAGAACCGCACGGTCGCCCCTTTCCAGTACCGTTGTTCAACTCACGATGTGGCCTCCGTCTCTTTTTCCGTTGATACTCTTTTCGTATTCTTTTATAGAATGTAACTAGCTTTTAATTCCATATTTAAAAGAATCTACAATACGACAACTGAGTCTATCGTATAAGAAGAATAAATATAAAAATAAAAAAAAACTGCAAAGAAAAGAAATGAATGGCCTCGTTAGTTTCATGCTATTCACACTCCTCTCTCTTACAAAGATTTTAAATGCGTCACTTATACTTTCATCCTTTTCCTGATGAATTGTTTTAATGCCTTGTAATATGATAATTACCTCCTCGAATGTCTTGAAGAGTTTTTATCGTAGATGCAGTCCTGAAGTCCGTAGCAGTACGAGGTGCCGCCTTCTCGTGATCGGTAGGTCCTCACTCTCCAGCTGTTACTTCAGAAAGAAAGCTTTCTTCTCCGACTCTCGGTGTCGCATACTCTACCGAGACACTCCTTACGGATATAGTTCGTAGTTTTCATTTTCGGATTGTATTCATGCGCGTTGGCGCGCGTTCAAACAGCTCATCTTATTCTTGAATATTGATGTGCTCCGTTTTCCGAGACCTCGGCAAACGGATGGTCACAGTATATCTATTTTCGAAAATTGTAAAAATTGTGTGTTGGAAATATTGAGTTGAGACAATTACATTTTCAGCGTCGACCTAAGTCCGAACCACACGGCGCTTCTTTGGCATCGTGATATGACTGGCGACGAGGTATCTGGCAGAACCTGAGTTCGTGTCTCGACGCGGAAAAAAATTGCTGATTGAAAACACGTTTTCATGTTTATGTAGTATAATATAGAAGAGCACTTAGAAATAATGCAAGAAAGTTTGTGCGTGCTGGTGTAGATTGTTTATAATGTAAAAAACTTTTATAATGAGAGTCCAGCCTATTCGATGTGTTCTTGTTGAACATTAAGATAAAAAAATCAACCACGCAAAAATTTTTGACCATATCCTACTTGAAAATCCCTGCATAAAATACTCGATAAGATTGTTTCCCCAAAATGCTGGTATATTTTAAGGTTGATTGTTCTATTTTCCTTTAAGAATGTCGTATTACTTTCTAGAGACGAGATCAGATCTAAAGACGTCTGCGAAAAGTGGCGATTATTCCACAGAAAAAACTTTAATTGCCTGGTCCTGGTAATAAAAAAGTGGATAAATCTTGTTCCTGTACGTAGAAATTATTTCCTCTACCATGTTGTGCAGTCAGAATCCACGTATTACGGGTTCTTGAAATCGAAATATTGCCTTACGACAAAAATCCATCGGTCCTTCCATGTGCAAGTCCGTCAGGGAATGAACACTAGCGCCTCATTTGTTCAGACGATTTTCTCCAAACTTGACATTCCCCGGACGATCTGAAACAATTCAAGCGCTGAGAATTTGAAACGGGTATTTTGGATTTTTGGGGTACTTTATATGACGTCTCAATATTTTCCACTATTCCGGGGTTGACAATTGCGCGCCATTAGTCCCGTAAGTGTAGTGTATGCTATCATTGCGGGGGAGGAGGTGATCATCCCCCGCTGGCTGGAGAGATCCGTCGTGGACCTACGACGGCTTGTGGGGATTTCCCTAACCAGGTATCTCCCACCAGCAGGGCACCGCCCAAGCCGGAACAAGCTCTTACCTTCCGACTGGTCTCCTTCCAAATGTGATAGTCTAAGCATATGAGTAATCCGGTAAGCATTTGAGTACATAGGGGTGAGGATAGAACAAGAAAGAGGAAGGTGTGTGGCGTACATCTCGGCAGTATCTACAAGAAACTGTTTCCAGTTAGACTACCTTGGGTCAGATTTCTCATCACACTGCTTTGGTGCTTGGAGTGATGTGAAATACAATCTTATATTGGGCTACAAAAGAAAATAGCGTATTAAAATTTGAGAAATTTCGGACCCCTCAACACCATGCGCGAAAGGTAATTGCCACATATTCATGCTCACGGAAATATTTAAACGCCTGATGCTTCTCACTAAGAAGCAGAGTCTCTCCGCACGACCTATCAATCCAATCTATGAAAGTGAGCAAGGACCAGTATTCTATGAAATGAATATTTAGAGTAACATTTGTGAAATGGACACCAATTTGAATTGTTCTCCAGCAGAATGTGTTCCAGCAGAATACATTATATTACAAACATTTTTCTATAATTTATTTAAATTGAGCATATTTTGTGGTCTCAATTCTGACCAATTTTGAAAATATCTTGTTTTATCATTTTTTCATCCATTCACCCGTACATATGATGCTTAGTTGGATGAACAAAACCAATTGGTTTCCATGCAAGGCTCTGCTGACCGACGACCTTTTGAGCGAAGGTACAAGCCTATGTTCGTGAGATCCGTGGATATCTTTGTGTACTCAACGTCACCACGTAGCATGCATGCGGGAATGCATGCATAAGCTCAGAAGCCAGCATGAGCTTGATAGAAGTACGTTGTTGCATGTTATTACTTATCGCATCCCACTTTTAGTCACTTTACCCATCTTTGGTTTTTTCCCATTTGGAGAAATCAATTCTTCTGCATTCAGTCTTCTGACGGAATCATTTAATCATTGACGATTCGTCTTAAAAAACACGTATAAATTCATCTGATTAAAGATTTGTGTAGGAATGATAATGTATTATGATGTAGAGTAAATATCTTTTTTTTTATTTTGAGGTTCAACAAAACAGACTGCATTGGTGCTCTTGTCAACTGTTGATACGTTAATGGGATACCTGAAATTCTTTAAAGTGAAAAATTACTCATAATTGTTGCTCAACATAGAAGCAAAGTGTTTTAATTTTTTCGTAATTTTGTATTGTTAATATGTGGATTTCACGTAACCAGAGGAACGAATAGCCACTCATAACGGCCGGCGTCCGTTAAGTAAATCGAAAAAAGGGTTGTAGCAAAAGATGGCGGATCGGCAGACATAACAATAATGCTATTCCTTGATTCAATGATTTTTCCTTCTAAGAAGATTCTAATATAGAAAGTAATGAACGGCACACGGCCGTTAACACAAATAACTGAATCCGATAGTTATCAATCAATTTTTTCCACATGGGTGCAAATTTAAGAAAACGTGCACGGAATACAATTTACCCCATAGATCGGCACACACAGTTCTGACTGTTTTTTGACATTCAAGATATAAAACAATTCTTTATCAGCTTAATGAAGTGAATGGAGCAGTAATCAAAACAACTCTGTGCTCGCACGTGAGATACGTTTGGGCGAAGTGTATTTATTGGTTTCTTGTTGATATACAATTTTACTTCTAGTTTTCTATTTAGACACTATTTTTCTGATGCAATTTCATCAGTTATTAAATTCAAAGTAATCAAATAATGGATTCTTATTGCCTACTACGTTTTCATATTTTTCCTGTGCGTCATGTTACGGAGTTTTTTTGTTACTATGAGTTCTTGTTATACTTCTTATGTTTCTATGAGTTTTTATGTTATACGCTTTTATGTTATTTGAAGTAATTGATTCCAGTGTAAAATTTTCACACGAATACTAATATATTGGCATAGAAAAACTTGGAACCGAGGTTGAAATGTTTCATATACATTAGTGAATCCCTCTGCTGTGGGTTTTGACAGCGCCACCGCAAGGAAAATTGAGCGCGTGTACTGAGTTTCCATTCACGACACTAGGTGTGCCGATTAGTTCATGGCATGCAACTGTAGTGAGAAGCATGCTCCTGCTACAGGTAGGCAACTTCGACTTCAAGGACTAAAAACATATTTAATTATGCGTTGAAAATATGTCTTTGTTCACCAGTGACCATATCTTAACTGGAATCTTCCCAACAAACCCGTTCCCAAAAATTCGTGAAAAATGACGGGACGAAATCAAACTCACTTATTCAAAATTCATTATAAACAATAGTAGAATTTAATTAACCTTCTTTAATAAATAATTTAAGTTTCCTTTCATTTCTAAATGTCCTTTGCATGTCATTAAGAAGTTCTCAAACCGCGGTCGACTAGACGACAGCGAAGCGAGGTACCCCCTGAAGGAGCCACTTCGGTAGACCCTGAAGGAGCCACCAGGTAAAATTTTCGGGTATTTGCGATTGTTGCCTCTGGTTTCAACGCCCCATGGAAGAATCTAATTTGATTCCTCATATATATATATATATATATATATATATATATATATATATATATATATATATATATATATATATATATAATAGTCTTTTAGTCAAAATGAATCCAAAACGTGTGTATTGAAGATTAGGTCAACTGTGATCTCAGAAATCTTTGCATTTTGTGAAGTGTTAACGTTCTCTTGCTTTTCAGGTACGTGATACTATATTTATCCTTACATTCAATATCTAATATATTCATTATTTGAAGTCTATATTTCATATTTGTAATAGTTTATTTATCAAGAATATTTTATTCAAAGTTGCCTCTAAGTTCATTTCAGTTCGTTTAACAGGGTTGCAAAACCTTTAAAAAGTTGAAATAGTTCGACATGAAAGAAGTCCGACGCCTTCTGGGTGTTCCCCGGTCGTCCTGGGACATGAGGTCAACACTCGACTACGGCTATACGTCAACTGCATCTGATACAGCGCCAGCCGATGCTCGAGCTGAAAAAGGTGCGAGCATAGTGAGCCAACCTAGTTGCTGATAAGGCACATTGACCTCTTCAAAAAAAATTAGGTAATATTATTTTTTGTTCGAGCCGCCACAAAAATCAAGAGAGCAGACAAAAGCAACATAGGAAAGACTACCTGAAGTTGGTTCATTTTGCTATTCCAATTTCCATGATTAACCCCATTCTCGAGATAAAAATACGAAGTCAAATTGCCCGCAAATACCACCAATTTTTTACCGCCAAATGAAGTTCCAATAACACCATATTTTATAGCCACTCGGTCGGTTTTTAATGTTTTATTGCTTATGGAGACGCTATATTCCAAAAATCTTTTTCGGCAGCAAATACTTAAAACATAATGTGCAGGGCCCCTTTTTTTTTTTCCTTGCTGAAGTTGCTCCAACTTCGCGACATAATCGCGAGCATGCAGGAAATAAGGTTATAGATGCGTTTATGATAGTTAAAACATCGTCTCCTATATTAGTTCAGTAGTATACACACCTTTTGCGGCTCCCCCACCCAACCGATCTGTATAAATGAGATCTCTAAAGAAAGAGAATTTCACAGAGACGTGACGAATTGCACTTTGACTTTAAAAATATGAAGGGTTTGTTAAAAAAAACATCTAAATATTAACGTCAAATGAGAACCGCAACATTCGGTCAGCTATATCATTAAATAACTCCTAGACAAAGCGTTTTAGGACCTTAAAAAGACCTGAGGCCTTTGGCTAGAGGCTTGAGGCCAAAGGCCTCAAAGGAACATTGCTCACACCGTAATCTACAGGATGGATTCTAACTACAAGTATTTGGTCATTCTATTACATTTTTGCCGGTTCGGTGCTTACCGATACTACCAATATCACTTATACATGGAGGAATACAGAATATATTCCTCCATGAACAATATTTCAACCCTTGGTACTGGTCGCCATCTTTGTGACGATACGCTTAGAAGGCTTAGATTCCTCCATTTTATAATATTTACGCTTTCTGCTGTTTACACAGACTGACGAGGTTTATTTGCATAATTATTAATTCAAGATTCGCTCTCGCAGCAACAACTACAAGTAATGTTAATAGTTGCATTATACCGATGATTGTTTTTTACGCGTGTATTGCAACTATTCATTTAAAATTTTGCCGAGGTCTACAGGTGTTGTGTACCTAATTGTGGAGCGAACTACGGAACATACAATGGGAACTGGCTACTTGTTCTCATGTTTCAGTTTCACGATACCTTTAGGAAAAATTAGGGTGTTTTTTTAGCATGCGAGAGTTCTCACACGGGTACGCTAGTGATACATAAATTCAGTATTGGCGTTTATGTAGATATCTACAAAATAACAGGAAAATTGTTCTTCAGAACGTTGCAGTGGAGAGTGTTATATCACTTTCAATTTACTTTTTTTCATACTAGTTACACAGCACTTTGGAGGAAGTATTGTAATGCTGCGGCAAAAAGCGGTGATATTTCAACAGAAAAATTCGTATTGCGGGGAGTTGATATAGAAAAATGGGATAAATCGTGTTCCCATTGGTAGTTAATTACTTCCTCTAACGTGATTTATAGTCATAAATAGAAACCGGATTTTTGTATAATTACATACTATTTTTTGTCTTTCTACTTATCGTTCTCAAAATTGTAATCTTGGATAATCGTCGTCGTCGCAACACAATATACATTTCATTCGTTACGTATTTTTACATATTTAGTACTGGATTACATATTTTACAAATTTTGCTATTTCTCTCAATATCTCATATTCTGTCAATTTTCTTCAATTTTTTACGTATTTTTTCGTAAAAAGAGTTTTTTTTTTAAAGCAGCCTTGCCCCCACTTTATTACTACTTGTTGTCTACTCGAGGTAAGCTACATAAAGACATGGTCGGATGTTCTCACAGTCCGGCGCTTCTTCGGTAATCTCAGTGGCGGGAAGTGCACGTCAGCGACTGAGATAATTTTCACCTTTAGGTGTGAAAAGTATCACTGACCCCGCGTTTCGTGACCTTTAACCTTAATTTCCGAGAAACATTGGCGATCGCTGACGTTTTACACTTCGATGAGACTGCTGAAGTAATTGTTAGCTGGTCGTAGATATCGTCAGTTCGTACAATGGCTTCTACTGCGTCTAGTCTAGCTGCTAAACTATGGGCCAGGATGGCAATAGATGCTTTTACTACTTTCGGGAAAGTAATATAGTGGAAAGTGTGCATCAATTTATAATCTCCAAATGATTTTTAAAACGTTTTTATTATTTTTAAAATATATTTAGGAAATATTTTATAAATGTAATTTCATATTACGTAAATGTGTTTTAAAATTGATGTATTTTAATATTACATGTTATATTCGACTTTACATATTTATTGCATATTCTTACTGTTTTTATTGCATATTTACGAACCTATTTTGATGTTTTGAACTTCATATTTTTCCCGTTTCTAGTCATAAAGGACGTTTTGGGGGTTTTTGATAGAACCTGCGTCAGTAGCGAGATGTTCTTAACCAAGCTTCATAAAGTTACGAGGCAGCAGGTCCCTGGATAGGTCTGGGAACCCCCCATGCAAACGACACTGACCATCTGGCAGATTAGGATAAAAGATATTAACTTACTACTTGACTTGACGTAGAACTAGAAATGTTCAAGGAGAATTACTCCACGTTCAAGGATAAAAACTCCCATTGTTGTAGGAGCATTGTCTAGACTTGAGCATGGAAAGAAAGCGGCGAGAAGACTGGAGTAAGCTACGGGAATGAAAACAGGCGGTGAGGGGCGGCAGGGGAGGTACGAAGTTGGAGGGGAGATCAGAAGCTTAAGTAAATGAAATTGTATAAAACGAGGTATAAAGGAAGATTCAAATAATTCTTTTTCATATTTCTGATTTTAAACAAAACATGTAAACAAAATTTAAAGTATGACTTTTTTTTTCAGAATGGCTACTTCAAACACATTAAACGATGATGAACTCAGAGAAATGTTGCATGATCCAAATTTCTTTGTTTCTGATGAGAGCGCTGCTGATGTAAATGAAACTAAAGAAACCGAAGGTGACAGCGTCTGAAGGTTATTATTATTTATTTAGTCAAAAACTGTATGTGACGTATGGGGGAGAAAATCATCTGCGCACGCTTTCTTGAGTTTCAGAATCCCTTCCCAACAATTTAACTATTAATAGTTGAAAGATGAAAAATAATAGTAATAATAATAATAAATTTAAAAAGTGAAATATTAACATTTCAAAAACTAGATATTTTCGTTGCCGAATTATAGAAAACTTGCTTTTAACGGTAAAGGAACGAACAGATTTGATTTTTCTGTATTGTTAACAAAATAGAAACTCACCCAAAGCTCTACTACCACTACAAGCAAAAGGAAAGTTCAACAAAACGTGCGCATAGTGAAGCTACATCAAGGGGCCATCTCAGCATTTGCTCAGTGGATCAGGGAAACTGGACAAAAATCCGATCGAAATGGGGGTCATTGACCCGGAAGCTGAAGTACATTACTTGTTATAGGCATATTGAGTCTTTTTTCAAATTATACAATGCTAATATAAACTAATTCATTAAACTATACTATATTGGTTTTGTTAAAGTAAACATTATTTTCCTTTTTGACGATCAGTATAGTTTCTGTATAGAAACTGTTTTGCAGCAGAAAAGATTTTACAGAAAAAAAGAAATATTAAGCAGAAAAGGTCTACTTCAGAATAGCAGTGAAGGAAACAATAATGTAGAAATGGATACTTGAGAACATGACAAATATTTTTATGAAAAGAGACAATCTTATAAGTGATCAAAAGCGTTTCCCAAGACATCTCGAACTCGTGCTTATAATTTTGTAACTCGCCTTCCAGGCACCCCCCCCCAAAAACACTGAAAAGTCTAACATACTAACTGCATGGAAGCTATTTGACTTTAGCTTACGAGATTTGGCGAATTATTTTCATCAACACAAATGTGAAGGTAAGTGACATGGCTAAGATATACAGAGCTCCCAATCTAAATTCATAAAATATAGATTTCTTTGAATTGAGAGTATTTTTAGGTCAGCTCTATCGGGAATCGGGTATAATGAAATCTAATCATAAACATTTTTTTTAATTTGACCGTTTACCGATGACGATACAGAAGTGATGTGTTTCGTGCTACTAAGTATGTTAATCAATTTCTGATTATTTTTCAATGGTTGAATCATCAATGAAGACAAGACAATGTGTTCCTATGTTACACGAAAAGAGAACCGTTTTGCTGCTCTAAACTATGCATTACGATCAAACACATTGCGATATGAATAAAAATTGAAATTATCGTAGATTACAACCACACTAAAGAGGGAGTGGATGCACTCGATAAGTTGTGCTTGGATGCACGTGGGTGCACGAATTATTCGGTCTCACGTAGAACACGCAGGTGGCTAATATGTATTTTTAATTAATTTTAAATGTTATGAGAGTTAATTCTGCAGTTATTCTGCAGAGTAACAAAAACGTAGATCAGATAGATAATACAACCAGAAGAAGTTTACTTATGAAGCTTGGTATGAGTTCAGTGTGAAGTCAGATAATACATCTAGATTTGAGACCCCTCTTCCGTGAGCTGAGAGGTGGCACTTCCCTTCCTTCAATGGCTTCTAAATCACAACCTATAAGGAATGTAAAATTACTTAATTTGATTTATTTGGTCAAAAACCCAGTAAAAAACTGTATATGACGTATGGGGGAGAAAATTATCTGCTCACGTTATCTTGAGTACCAGAATCCCTTCCCAACATTTTAACTATACATAGTTGAAAATGAATGGAAGTTAAAATAATAATAATAATAATAATAATAATAATAATAATAATAAATTTTAAAAAACGCAAGATTAGCAACATCTTTTAAAAACTAGACATATTAGTTCCCGAGATGTAGAAAACGTATTTGCAACGGTAAACGAATTGCAGATTTGATTTTTATGCATTGCTTAAATATAGTAACTCTCCCTCAGCTCGACTCCTACCATATAAAATTGGTACACAAATTTAAGTTAAAAGTAAAATCTTTTCTGCTACAAAACTGTTTCTATAAAATTAGAGACTATACTGATCGTCAAAAAGAAAAATATTGTTTACTTTAACAAAACAATGATTTAGTATAATGAATTAATTTACATTTACATTGTATTATTTTAAAAAAAAGACTTAAATGCCTGTAACAAGTAATGTACTTCAGCTTCCGGGTCAATGCCCCCATCTGATCGGGTTTTTGTCGTTTCCCTGATCCATTGAGCAAATGCTGAGATGGCCCCTTGATTTGCTTCTGGACATAAATGTAGCTTCACTATGCGCACGTTTTGTTGAACTTTCCTTTTGCTTGTAGTGGTAGTAGAGCTTAGGGTGAGTTTTTATTTTGTTAACAATACAGAAAAATCAAATCTGTTCGTTCCTTTACCGTTAAAAATAATTTTTCTATAATTGGTAACGAAAATATCTAGTTTTTGAAATGTTAATCTGTCGCATTTTAAAATTTATTATTATTATTGTTATCATTATTATTATTATTATTATTATATTATTATTATTATTATTTACTATTTTTTCATCTTTCAACAATTAATAGTTAAATTGTTGGGAAGGGATTCTGAAACTCAAGAAACGTGTGCAGTTTTCTCTCCCATACGTCACATATTTTCAATTTAACATATATTTATTTTCCCAAAAAAAAAATAAATATAAAATAAATAAATAAATAATACTATATATATATACACAATTTCTCTCCGAATTAATAAATCTGAGTATTTTTTGTAAAACTTATTACAAATAGGAGAACATTTGGTGCGAAAACTTAAATATTTTCTAGCAAATATCAACATAAATTTGACCATTATAACTGCTTTTGATACAGCTAAATCATGTACCAACAAAAAGACGTATAATTAACAGAACATCAGCTGCCGTTTTCGGGTGCGGAATGCCATTGTTCCATTCCAATTTGATATTCCTTAAAGGCTAGCATTTTTTCTACCATATTACATTGAAATCGTATTTTTAAAAGAAAACCTAATTGGGATATTTGGGGATTGCTTGAAAGAAAGTACATCAATAACACATTAAAAATTGAAATACATTCCTCGCAACACGAAGAAAAATATGGATTATCATATAGATTGTAAAATATTTCAAAAGATTAATTTTTAACACATAGCAAGAGTTCGAATTTAAGAAAAGAACGAAAAAGTATGAATTAATAAACAAATTCTAACTCACGTGGCATCCAGCTGCGTGGAATGGCCTTCCTTTTACGTTCACGAAGCGCAGGAAATTCGAAGCGGGTTATTATGTTTGACGCCGAGTTTCACCAAAAATACTCATATTTTGAAAAAAATTCTACATGTCCTTATTTGAAGATCTAATTTTGTTGAACTCATTTCATCAAGAAAAAAAGTATCTTCACAATTGTAGCCATAGGAAGACGCCTAAAATGTTTTAATATTTTTCAATTGTCAAAAAATCAGGAATTTCAAGGAACATGAGACCTACCTCTCAAGTGTTCTTTACCCTAATCTCCAAATTTAATAACCAAAATTGTGCCGTTTTAAGAGAAAAAAAAACGGTTTAAAGAAAATAAAAATTGCCTATGTTTGAAACAAAATTTCGCAAAAAATTCATATATTTTCGAAAAATTCAACATGACCTTATTTCAAAATTTAACTTTGAGGAACAGTCTTCATTAAAGGAAAAATCAATCTTCATAATTGTAGTTGTTGGAAGACTCACTTGTTTAAAATAGTTCACCGGGAGACGATTAAGAGGGGCATCAAAATCGTTCTTTTCAGAGCTTTAATATACAGGGTGAGTCACGTAACTTTAGCACCTCCTATAACTTTTGAACGGTTGAAGATATTGAAATGTAGTTTTCACGGAAGTGCATGAGAAAATAGGGCTAACTGATACGTGTACTTTGTTTTTTCAAATGGAACTATACATATTTTTTCAGTCTATCATAAAGAGCGTAAAAAGACGAATCCAATGATATTCATAATGTCATATGTTAAATAAGGATTTTTTTGAGAAATTTTTATTCTTTTGCGACCAGTTCTTAACGGATATTTTGAATGTAACCGACCGCCACAGAAGGTCACGCAGCGCTCCACCAGCCAGCGCGCGCTCGGGGAAGGGAAGAGATCTTAGTATTTCAAGACATAAAACATATTCCAAATATTCACTAAACTTGCCATTTTTTCCCTGAACTCTGCTTTCATCCTTCCCCATTTTCAAATATTTTATTACTTAAGGATTGAAAATATGGATTTGTCATATGTAGTATGTATTGAAATAAGATTGTTATTTAAATTTAATTTAAAGGGATATCATACCACAGGATATTAATGGGATCTTGGAAACTAAACACAGTAAGAATAAATTATTAAGACTTTACAAAGAATATTGCATATTTTCAGCAAATAGTTTTATTGTTAATGATAATATAACAATACCTTGTGAAAACAAACAAATACAGAAAGATAATGATAATGACAAAAATAAAAATAGAATTCAAAATACTAAATAAAAATACATTACTATTCATTACTTTAGAATGTGTTCAATATGACCACCATTCACAGACAAACACATCTGCAGGCGCTTTTGAAAAGATTTCTTAACTGCGACCAATGTTTCTTTTTTAACTTCAGAACATGCAGCTACAATGCGTCTACGCATATCTTGTGATGTAGATGGAGCCTCTTGGTAGACGTGGTTTTTAAGAAAACCCTAAAGAAAAAAATCTAGTAGCGTCAAGTCTGGGGAACGCGCGGGCCAACACACAGTACCACCCATTAATATCCTGTAATATAAAACCCCATTAACTGGAGTAGAAGTAATAATAGTAGTTTATGCAATTAGTTTATAATGTTAAGCTTTATTGCATGAGTACATGTTTTGAAAACGAGCGACGTTAGGAGCGAGTTTTCAAATTGATCGACAATAAAGCAACATTATAAACGAGTTATACGCTATTTTTTGTATAACAGCATTATAAATTTATAAGAGAATCAAACTTAATTTCGCGAAACAACTTTCTTCTGACGTCTCGGGTGCTTGACATCCAACGCCCTCTGGAAATCAAATTCAAGATGGCATTGTTGACATCCGTGCGAGAAAACGGTGGTCGGCTGTTCCGTCTTCTTCTACCTCCCCACGATTTTCTCGCTACTATTGGCTGAATGTGGATGACGTCATGTCGCGTTTAATAATGGCGATGACGTCATGTAGCGTGCGATAAAATACTGGATTATGCACGATTCGGGGTATCGAAAGGGTCGTTTATAATGATGGTATACAAAAACTATTTTATTACAATACATACTTACAATAAACCCTGATTTTTAACCCTTCCATTTCTTAAAAATAAGCTGAAAATGGGGAAGGATGGAACGCAGAGTTCAGGGAAAAAACTACAACAGTTTTGTGAATATTTGGAATATGTTTTGTGTCTTGATATACTAAGATCCCTTCCCTTCCTCGAGAGCGCGCTTGCTGGTGGAGCGCTGCGTGACCTTCTGTGGCGGTCGGTTACATTCAAAATATCCGTTAAGAACTGGTCGCAAAAGAATAAAAAATTCTCAAAAAAATCCTTATTTAACATATGACATTATGTATATCATTGGATTCGTCTTTTTACGCTCTTTATGATAGACTGAAAAAATATGTATAGTTCCGTTTGAAAAAACAAAGTTACCTCAAATATCTCGTACAATACAAGTGACAAAATAGAAATAAATACACGTATCAGTTAGCCCTATTTTCTCATGCACTTCCGTGAAAACTGCATTTCAATATCTTCAACCGTTCAAAAGTTGTAGGAGGTGCTAAAGTTACGTGACTCACCCTGTATATTATTCCCCACAGTAGGATTAAAACAAGAGTTTTGTTCGATAGTAAAATAAACTTAGCCGCTGTAAGGGGCATACTATTCACTGTTTTCCTCCCTTTAAGAAAATTAAAATATCAGTAAAAAAATATTAATTTCCAATTTTAAAAAAGAGTGTCAACATTTCCAAAATGACATATGCTACAAACAAAAGAAACCAAATATTTTTTCCTCCATCATTTACAACGTAGTGCAATCTCGATACTAAGTATCTTCTCAAAGATATTTACTGAGGCCAACTTGACGCGGAGTATGATTTAACATATCTTGGGATTTTTGTCAGTCATTGCGAGAATATCTTAAATATTTCGAAATTACTAAAAGTTTCGGAGACGTAAAGGTGAACCGCGCATGTATAGTCGCATATCACTTTGGTGATACGTGAAATTTCTTGCTTAAGGTATTGGCAACCACCAATGTATTATCTTGCATATCTCTGAATAAAAAATATTTTCGACAATAGAAGCGATAACACTTTGTCCAGAATATTGTTGAGTTATTCAAATTCGAGTAAAAAGTAAAACACTGCAAACGCTTTACAAAAAGAATGTTAATTTAGGATATAAGTAATTTAATCATAAAAACGAATGTTGCGGTAAAATGACTTAGAATGGAATCCGACACCAAGTAGAACTTCATTTAAAATGACTCACGCTTAACCTTCGCCTGCTTTACTTTTCGCCCTTTGTGTATTTTATCTTTTTATAGTGAACGGCAGCCGCTCGCAAACTCCGTGAGCAGCAGATATTCGATAGCCCAAGAATAGCGAATTAACGTGCAATCTGCGGTCGCCTCGAGGCACGTGAGCCCGCAGGACAACATTATGACCGAGAACCGCGCCAGGCTGTAAATCGCTGGGATCACACCAGCGTAGGCCACGCGGCCCGCTGGCCTCGGCGGGCCGACTCGCTGCTCACGAAATTAAATTTCTTTCGTCTATTATTTTTGAACTGCATTTTGATGGAAACATTCTAATAACATTTCTTCACCATGTTTTGCATACATGTAGGTGATTTTACACCATTTTATAGCTTTTTGTAACTTGGGATGGGATTAAAGCTTCGAACGTATAACAGAGAAAAATTGAAGAGTTTCAGAACATCAGGAATGTTGGAACGTCATTTTATTGTGATCTGGCATTGGAAGAAGAGAGACGCAAAATTGTGTGCCCTGGTTGTACTGTCGGGCCAGGATAGAAAGGTTTGCAGAGTGAAATTTGCGACCCATTGATTTCAGCAAATATGTTTGTCCTTTCTTCATTCGGAGCAATCAGAAGTTGATGCTCTACTTCTATGTGGCAAACGGGGCCAAACGACGCGTGACCTTCTTTCATCATTCTTTCTCAAGGTAAGCTGTCAGAGTGATCTGCCACTCCTCGTGTCATCCTAGTGAATAATGAATGTGCAATACACTTCCACGTATACTTCTGCCTTTAAATCCCTGCCTACTATCCCTGCATAACGCACAAAGAAAAATAGGTGTGTGAAAGAAGTCTTCGTTCCATAGGCTAGACCTAGACCTGAATTGACGCTCGTGTTTGCAGGGCAATAGCAGACAAGATATGCGCCAAAGTAATGATCGTATTAAAAATGACCAGTGATGAATGGCATCTTTATGCAAACACAATCTTTTTAATCTAGTTGTTTAGTGCTTAGGAGCTGTAAACGTTAGTTGTACACGAAAGGCAGAAGCAAATGTCATTATCGGAAACGAAACTTACCGATTCCAAACATTTCACTTTCCTCTGACTCAGCATTTCACTTTCCTGTCTCCAGTCGCTTATAGAATTGTTTTTCATTCACAATATAATGTTCTCCATGTTTTTCGTTTACATGTTGTACTACTCTCAATTCTCGCAGAATTAATTGATTCTTAAAGTACGACAACGAAATACGATAACAACGAAAAATTCCGTTGTTTTCTTACTTTTTTCCATAAAAGAGCAGAAGTTACTCTCGGTATAAAAATTGGACTTACGCTATTTTGCTTTTTTTCGAGAAAAAATTTTTATTCGGATAAATTATTTTCGGTTTAAATTAATTTTACTTACATTTATTTCATTTCAGTCTTCATCTTTGACGTGAACGAAATCATAATAAGGATCAAAACGTTTTCTGCAACATACTGGATATAAATTTGTTGAGAAAGTATTGAAGACTAAAAAATAAGTCATATTTTCTAATAATTATAATTTCATTTTTGATACTATATTTTACGACTCCGACAAAATATTTAGTATTATTCAATCCAAAATCAACAGAATTTGAAATTTTTTGTTGAACTGACCTAAAGCAATTTGTAAACCTGTAGAATATATTATTTTTGAAAAGTCAACATTGATCATTTTTATTACATATTTTAGAACAGAGTAATTAAGGATACTAAATCATATAACAGCCAACAAGTCATTCTTTGTCAAGCAAATATATTTCTTGATGATCCTTTGATCATATGATCCATAAAAGAAAAGTGATTAGGATGAAAAAGATGCCGGTAGTGTATTATAATATATTTTTCAACTGTGTTTGCTTATGTATGACGTGTGAAATGCAGTGCACATGTATATCAAGCATAAGCTATTTCTGTATTTGAGTGATATTTTTGTAGGTTAGTGGTTAATTATACTGTGGTGGCGTCTATAGCTGCATTGTTTTTGTTCGTAGAACAGAGCTTTGATGTTTTTTGTGAAACCAAAGTGAAATAGTTCACTTGTATTACCTCTGTCAATCGATAGACAGTGGTTGTAAAATTAATTTGTTCAATAGCTAAACTAACGTATTTTGCGCCATCCTCTTTACATTTTTTGTTTTTTATCTAAACCTTACATTTCTTTTGAATTTGACAAATATGAATGTATTTTTTTTCTTATTTTCCTTTTAACTTTTAAATTAATTTACAATACAATTTTTTTAAAGTACCAAAACGTATAAAATTGTATTCATTATCTTCCATTTTATCGGTAGTTTTTAATTTGTGAACTCGGTTGGAAGGTTATACCACTCAATTACATGAGTTTTAATTTCGTATGTTGTTCTTTAACTTTTCTAAAGTTTTCTTTGTCATGGTGGGAGGCAATGATGAAAGATTATGCTCAATATCCGACGATTTAATTTCCAATTTCCCGGAGCTTCTTTTCAATGCTAATTTTTAAATTCTTTATGTACATTAGTCGTGAATCATTCACTAATGTATTTTCTATGAGTCCCAATTTTACCTTCAACAACTTTGTTGATTCATCTCGGTGTATTTTCATGATCCCAATACAATTTATTTATGTAGTAGACGATCTCCGACTTTTCACTTTATTTTTAAAGTTCCTAGTCTGTCAATCACATATCTCAACAGTTCACCTTTGATACTCGATGTTGGTTCATTCACTCTTGAACAAGAGCATCGCATGTGATAGCTGCGGCAGTGGCAGCAGGGTTGGGAGGCGGCGGCGGGGATATTAGGGGCCCGCCGAAGCACGGCAGCAACTGCATTGACCGGCCTAGAAACCCAGTTCTTCCTCCTGGCCGACCCAGGGCAGGGAAGGACAGGGCAGGGAAGGGCAGGGCAGGAAAGGGCAGGGCAGGAAAGGGTAGGGGTGGCGCGCGGCAGCGCAGCGTGACTGAGGGCGGTCGAGTCAGGGAGAGACGCTCGGGGGGCTCTCGCGCTGGGCGGGGGGGGGAGTGGAGGCATGGAGGCGTGGCGGCGAGTAGGCGTTGCGAAGTGGAGGCGTGGGGGCATGGAGGCAGTGCGAGCGCAGCGGGCAAGGCCGGCGTGGCTGACGTTGCGGCGTGGCGGCATGGCGGCGCGGCGGCGAGGCGGCGTGGCGGGAGAGTCGTCGTGACGAGCGTGGCGCCATGGCGGGCATTTATGGCGTGACTGGCGTTTATGGCGTTTATGGCGTTTATGGCGTGGCGGCGTGGCGGCGTGGCGGCGTGGCGGCGTGGCGGCGTGGCGGCGTGGCGGCGTGGCGGCGTGGCGGCGTGGCGGCGGGGGTGGCGGCGTGGCGGCGTGGCGGCGTGGCGGCGTGGCGGCGTGGCGGCGTGGCGGCGTGGCGGCGTGGCGGCGTGGCGGCGTGGCGGCGTGGCGGCGTGGCGGCGTGGCGGCGTGGCGGCGTGGCGGCGTGGCGGCGTGGCGGCGTGGCGGCGTGGCGGCGTGGCGGCGTGGCGGCGTGGCGGCGTGGCGGCGTGGCGGCGTGGCGGCGTGGCGGCGTGGCGGCGTGGCGGCGTGGCGGCGTGGCGGCGTGGCGGCGTGGCGGCGTGGCGGCGTGGCGGCGTGGCGGCGTGGCGGCGTGGCGGCGTGGCGGCGTGGCGGCGTGGCGGCGTGGCGGCGTGGCGGCGTGGCGGCGGTGGCGGCGTGGCGGCGTGGCGGCGTGGCGGCGTGGCGGCGTGGCGGCGTGGCGGCGTGGCGGCGTGGCGGCGTGGCGGCGTGGCGGCGTGGCGGCGTGGCGGCGTGGCGGCGTGGCGGCGTGGCGGCGTGGCGGCGTGGCGGCGTGGCGGCGTGGCGGCGTGGCGGCGTGGCGGCGTGGCGGCGTGGCGGCGTGGCGGCGTGGCGGCGTGGCGGCGTGGCGGCGGAACGAGCGTGGCGGGCGCGGCAGGCGCGGCGGGCGAGGCGGGTGCTGCAAGGGGCGGAAGGGCGAAGCATGGCGCGGCAAGGCGCGGGCTCCCCTCAGATCGATGCCCGCCGCCCCCGCCACCCTCGCCCCACGTCCCCCACCCCCCGCGCGCGGGTCTTCCGGTTGGGCGAGAAGTTGGCCCAGAGCTGACTTTAACTAAACGCAGATCTTTGGTAAATGAGTCCCCACGTTCATTATATTCGATGTCAGTATCTTATGGGATGCTCAGGAAGTGGGATGGAATGACAGGATATTCAAGGTTTGAGAGTAAATGGTTTCCGATTTGATTATTAACTGGATCAAAATAATTGGAGAACGACATTTGGAAGTGTCACAAGGCGAATGCTGAGCAGTTTCTAAATGGTTGATTAATCATCTGAGTTATATAATTCCCATTGAAGGCATGAAAGCAAAAGCCAGTTAACAAAAATAACAAGTAAAAGCCCAAATCTTCTGCGATGTGGTTTATCAAGGAAAGATGGCGAATAAAAATAATGAGCTTTGAATTTCTTGTGATTTTCAAATCCGCTGGGGAATAATAGCAAAATCAAGCTGATTAATATATATATATATATATATATATATATATATATATATATATATATATATATTACAATGGAGATGTGATCTTTCCAGGCCAGCAAATAGCATCATTTTATCTTATGATATATTGCAGTTATTATTAATCAAACTATCTTAAAGGATACTGGTCTTTATTAGTTAAGAGTGGAAAAATTGATGTCATTGAGCAAAATTACTTAGTTCCTGATCAAACATATTTTTCCTGTGGTAGTCACTTTGCTGTCAGAGAAAAATAAAAATGAACAGTGCTTTATATTTGTCTTTCTGATGATGTGTTAGCTATAGATAGATATTATTTCTGCAGGTAGGTATATACAACCTGGTGGCAGAACACTACAATTTACATATTACTAGGTAAAAGGTAGAACACTACAATTTACATATTATGAATATAAATAGGAATATTAACTTTAAATTACTTAACAATGTAACTTTAAATTATTTAAAGGCTCGCTTTCACATCACTTCACTTCACAACATTTGAAATTCAATTCTTCTACTTCTATACTGCACTACTCTGTACAACACGTCACCACACTTCTATACAATACTACTTTGAATATAATTATATATTTAATAAAAGAACGCATGTAATAGTAATTAACGCAATAATAATAATAGTAATAAAAATAATAATCAATAATAACTGTTACAATAATCCTAACTTACTAAATTAATAAAGTTTACAAATACCATTAGTTAATTTATTTTTAAATCTTTAAACAAAAGGAGAGGAAAAGGTTCCAAGGCTGTCGCAGGTAATTTATTCCAGTCCGTTATTGTTCTATTTGTAAATGAAAATTTTCCAACATCTGTTCTCTGTGGCCTAAGCTGAATTTTGTGCTTGTGAATCTCCCTACTTAAGTACGAAGGTCAATTGTTGAATTGGTCAATAAAGCAGGAGTAAGTAATCGATTCACATTAGTAAAAATGTCATTGATGGGATCATTAGCATTACCCCATTGCAGACGAAGAACCCCATAATAATGCTACCAGAAAATAAAACAACATTAGGTGTGCTAAAAAACACATACTTTCTCACATTATTTCTAAATTTCCCGTTTTCAAAAATTCAGAGGTCAACGAAAATGAGACCTGCACAATTATTTTAAGCGTTCCTTGTTCTATTCGTGGAAAAAAGAAGTAAAATTTTGAACTGTATTTTAGATAATGTTCTTTTATAAATTGCATTATTATCAAGCACAAATTACGCGAAAACTACTCGTTTTTAAAAGAAAAGTTCATGACCTTTCTTAAAAAGCTCTTTTTAACAGAATTTATTTAAGGAAAAATCTCCATCTTCAATTTTGTGGTTTTGAAATGTTAACTCATTGCAATTTCAGAAAATTCAGATAGTTTGCCGGAAATAAAACTGGCACCCTCTTTTGTGTAGTCGTTACGAGGAGAAAATTTTTAGAAACAATTGTTTCAAAATTTCCTATATTTAACGCAAAATTACGAGCGAACCACAATATTTTCGAAAAATTGTACATGACCTTATTGCAAGACCTATATTTCAACAATAGATTCCGTGAAGGAAAAATGTATCTATCTTCAAAAATGTATCTGTTGGAAGTCACTGGAAACAATTTTGAACTTGTGCAATTTTCAAGATTTTAACAAAAATGAGATCAGAGGGGATCTTTTAAGCACCCTTTCTGCTATTCGAACACAAAGTATAAAAAAATTTGGAGCCGTTTTTGTGAAAATTTTGAAAATGTTTTGAGTCTTTATGTTAAGCACCTCCAAAAATATATCAATTTTGGAAGAAATCGGCGAAAGGGTTTAGGCGCTAGCTTGGCCCACAGCTTTTTGCCGTCAAATAATTTTTCGGAGTTAAGAATTGTTTATCGAAAAGTCGCCAGTACCCGGCAGAAGATTGCAATACTTTATCTTCTTACAAAGGGCGAAAAAATAGAAAGGTTGTGTTAAATATGTTTTTTTAATATTAAGAAGAGGTGAATCATTGAAAAAAATAAATAAGCATATTATTGTATCGAAGAATTTGATCCACTTAACGTAAAGAATGTAAATATTGTAGATAGGCCAACAACGTGTGGTGTAGAGTTGCCGCAGAAATATAATTGAAAGTTGTTAGTGAAACCTGTCATGATTATAGGCATTAGAATTGTAGGATTATGTTCCTCCAGCAAATCATTCGTCTTACATGTCTCCGGAATGTCAACATCCAGTTAGTGACTGAACATCCATTTTCGATGACTTCAATTGTAGCTAGGCACGTTTTCAAGTTTTTGGTCGCTCTTAAAGTAGTTACATAGTGATGTATGATAATGTTACAATGGTTCTACTACTTTAAGACAAATAATATAAATAAATTTAAGCCTACCATTGTTTCTCTCTCTACGTGAAAACCGTTTCCCTCAATTACAGCAAAATGTACGACAATCCGTTTTTGTGTATTTGTCTTCAGTTTTAGACCACTTTTACTTTGATAGATGTTTCTTTATTTTTTTATTCGACGATCTAAACAGCAAACGTTAGCCGGGAATCATTATGACGGAGGAAAAGAGGGAAAGATGCACGAAGAGTATCTCTTCACCATGTCAAAAGAATTCTTATCCCCTTCTTATTCTATTTCCTTCCGCCTATTTCTTCTGGTGTTGCTGTCGTTATGGTTTGTTGCTGTGGTTATGGTTGCGTGCCAGTGGTATGGTTCCGTTGCTGGGATTATGGTTGTGTTGTTGCGGTTATGATGGCATTGCTATGGTTACAGTTGCGTTCCTATGATTATATTTTGCGTTGCTGTAATTATGGTTGTATTGCTGTGGTTATGGCTGCGTAACTGTAGTTATGGCTGCGTAACTTCAATTGTGGCTGCGTTACTGTAGTTATGGCTGCGTTGTCCGGTTTTCCGTTGTAGTTACATACATACATACATACATTTATTTGAACTGCAATTGGGTATGACCCGGTGGCAGTTAAATAACAATAATTACAATAATAATAACAATATTAATAATAATAATAATAATAATAATAATAATAATAATAATAATAATAATAATAATAATAATAATAACAATAATAATAGGCTGCGTTGCTGTAGTTATGGCTCGTTGCGTAGTTAGGTGCGTTGCTGTAGTTATGGCTGCCTTGTGTAGTTATGGTTGCGTTGCTGTAGTTATGGCTTGCGTTGCTGTAGTTATGGTTGTGTTACTATGGTTATGCTTGCGTTCCTGTAGTTATGACTCGCGTTGCTTTAGTTATGGTTGTGTCACTATGGTTATGCTTGCGTTACTGTGGTTATGCTGCGTTACTGTGGTTATGCTTGCGTTCTGTGGTTATGGCTGCGTTGCTGTGGTTATGCTTGCGTTACTGTGCTTATGACTGCGTGATTGAGGTTATGCATGGGTTACTGTGGTTATGCTAGGGTTACTGTGGTTTTGCTTGGGTTACTGTGGTTATGGTTGCGTTTCTGTGGTTATGGTTGCGTTACTGTGGTTATGGTTGCGTTACTGTGGTTATCGTTGCGTTACTGTTGTTTTGGTGGCGTTGCTGTGGGTATGGTGACGTTGCTGTGGTTATGATGGCGTTGCTGAGATTATCGATGTGTTGCTGTGGCTGTGGTTGTGTTGCCGTTCTCGTACACGTCGACTGCTATGATTATTAGCTCCGTTCGTGTATTGAATTTGTTTTCAGAAGATGCAGTGTCCTCGGATGAATGGTGAGATCGGACGTCGATCTACACGTCGGATTGCAGGAGTATCCACCTCACGGTATCTCACTGAGTGAAGCATCGGCCCAGCTGCGAGACCGGTAGCGGTAGCTCAGTGCATCAACTGATGTCACTGCAGCG
The DNA here is from genome assembly GCA_964035755.1 of Teleogryllus oceanicus. Lineage (NCBI taxonomy): Eukaryota > Metazoa > Arthropoda > Insecta > Orthoptera > Gryllidae > Teleogryllus > Teleogryllus oceanicus. The sequence continues at coordinate 126,616,525 of CAXIVR010000001.1, read as the reverse complement.
CCTCTAACCGGGAGGTCCTAGGTTCGAGTCCTGACGACGGCAAGATTTTCGACACTAGCTTTTCAGCTAGGTCGAATTCAGCTGCTGTCTGGAGGAGAATTCTGGCGGCCGGCTGCTCTGATCGGTAGTTTTCCGTGGTTTCTCCGATCAACACCAGGCGAATGCCGGAGCAGTACCCTACCAAACGGGCCACGGACCGCGCGCGATCTGTCCTTCCTCTTCCTTGTCCTATCCTCTCCCCTTACACACACTTACACTAACGTGCACTACACTACCACATATTCCGGGAGACCGGTCGGGAGCTTAGAGCTTGTCCCGACTGGGACGGTGCCCCGCTGGTGGGAGAGTCCTGGTTGGGGGAAACCCCACTAGCCGACGGTAGGTCGGCGCTGGATCTCGCCATCCAGCGGGGGAAGATCACCGCCATCTCCCGAGAAAAGCATGCACTACACTAACGGGACTAATGACCGAAGCAGTTGACGCGCCCGGAAACAAGAAAAAATCAATCAATCAATCAACCCAGCTGGGAATAGCTCTAAGATCGCGATTGGTCTTCTGGTATGTGATACAGTGTAGTGCAAGTAACTGGAAGTGTATTTCTAGGGAGAGAGTACAAGACAAGGAAGAGAAAGCAATGATCTCCCACGGTTCGAGGCCCGTTTGTCAGGGTACTGCTCCGGCACTCACCCGGTATTGATTGGAGAGATCAGATAACACTATCGATCAGAGCAGCTGCCCGCCATTCCTCCAGACAGCGGGTGAAGTCGACCGAAAACCGCCTCGGCCGGGACTCGAACGTTATGGCCTCAGTATCAGAGTATCTGCAGAGACAGTGACAATGCTGGTTCTGAGCTAAACTCAGTCGGTGTTTTATGTTTGTGTTGTTGATATTCAATTCAGTTATTTTACATAGAAAACCTGTTCGTTCGCCTGACCAAGTCTTAAAAAATGTTTGTGATATGTATTTCTTACGTTCATTTGTATTTATACATACATTTAATTTAATTGGTTATTTAGTTTAATTGGAGTCTAATATGGTTTTCATTTAAATAACTTCACTGTAACTGTTGTTCTTTGATCAACTGTACCTCGTAAATTTAGATTTTGATGTTTGATAAATTTGAAATTTATACTAAATTTGAATTAAGCCCCATGGGTCGAGTCTCGATGATGACGAATTTTGGACACAGGCTTTATAGCTAAGTCCAATTTAGCCGCTGTCTGGAGGCCATATCCGACGGCGAACTGTTCTGATTGGTAGTTTTCCGTGGATTATCCGATCAACACCAGGCGCATATAGGACCATAACAATGGCCCACGGATTGAGCGCGATATTTCTCTTGCCTCCTCCTCTTCCCTAATAAACACACACACACACACACACACACACACACACACATACATACATACATACAAGCACACACTACTGTAATTGTCGGGAGACGAGTTGGAAGCTTAGATCTGGTCCGACTGGGGTGCTGCCCTGTTACCGGAGGCACCTGTGGAAGATGGTAGTCAGGCCGACCTGCGGACGTGTAAGTCGGTGATGGCACTCATTTTTGAACGGGGTGGAGTTACATACCGACCCCTCCGAAGATATAACACTTACAGAATTCATGACCACAGCAGTTAAATTTATCAATCATTTTTCAAACTCGCCCGTTAATCTGATCACTTACAAACGAAGTCATTTCTTCGTGTGTGTGTGTGTGTGTGTGTGTGTGTGTGTGTGTGTTGTGTGTGTGTGTATCCCGGTTCTCCATTTCATAAATCCATTGATGCAGCAAGGACAAATTCTTAAACAACTGTTCTTTACAATAACCTTATTGCCGTTATAACAAAAAAAACATTAACATTTTGAATATGAGCAAAGAACAAAACGATGATATTTAACCTGGATTACTGTGGAACAAGACCCAATTTAGTACAGAACTTTGCTAGAACAGAACTTAAGCAAAGTATATATTGATTGTGCAAACGCCTTGGACTGTGCCGCATTCCTATCTAATATAAATCTGAAGATGAATAAAGTGGATATGCAAATTATTGGTTTCCCGCAGAAGATTATGGAAAATGGGCAAGAGTATTGCAAAAAAACTCCGCAAAACCAAAATCCATATACGTTTCCTCCAAACGATTTTTCAAACAAATCCTTTTCGAAAATTATGCGACATAATTGACGCATTTTAAGAAGTATCAAGATGCGAGGGGACATCTAGTGGTACTACACCAGCTCATATTTTATTGCATTATTTGTATCTTTTGCAATTTTTGAAAATTCAGAGTTGAACGAAAATTAGACCTGCGCAATTTTTCAAAGTGTTCTTTGCTATATCAAAGGAAATATGTATTCAAAAAGTTTTGGATTTTTAGAAAATTTTGAAAATGTTTTTGAAAGCTCATGTAAAATACCTTCAAAAATCAAAATATCCTTTTAAAATTTGCAGGGTTTCGAATTTGGACAGTTTAATTTATTATCGATTATAAGATATTTCAAGTATTTAATTTGTAACATTAAAGGGACTACGTACGTCAAAATTCACTTTCGTATTTATTAATTCACCGTGGTATTTGCAAATTAATTGTTAGAAATCTGTCTGTCTGAAGTCTTTTCAGTGAATGTTCTTAGGTGCTCAAAAACATGTCCTGTCTGAGAGTAAGGCACTTCCTTCCCTTTTGGAAACACGCAAACCCTTAATCCAGCAAAAATACTACAATTACCAATAGTTACACACCTATAAGTTTATTACCTACCCTATTTAAAATATTTGAAAAATAATATTAAAACGGTTAAGTAAACATCTAATAATCACCATGGCAATACCTGAAGAACAATTCGGTTTCATGAAGCAAATCTTCACGCAACACTAACTCCTGAGAATAACGGAACACACGTATTCGTCATATCAGAAAGAAACATACAATAGACATATTCACAAACGTAACACATGCATTTGACAGAGACTGGCACCATGCAATAAATTCTAAAATCAAAAAAGCATTACATTTCACACAACATTGCAGAAATAATAAAAAGCTTCCTAAATAACAGAACACTTTCAGTAACAGTAAACAACCATCAATCCAATCCCCCCCCCCAATAATGGCCGTTTTACTTCCAAGGATCTCCCACTTCGGCTTTTCTCTTCAATATTTACGTAACTGACACCCCCCAAATAGAATTCTAATTACACAATTTGCTGGCGATACAGCCATAAACTCGTCTGGAACAACAATAACAGACATAAATAACAAAAGTCAACTGTACCAAATTGAAAACTGGGAATGCAAATCAAAAATTATCCTTAACCCAACTAAGAGTGCAGCAAAAGATCGTATGCGCCCCCCCCCGTTAATTTTAAACAATGTTCTAATAAGCTAGTTCCTTCCAAATACACGGATAAGATTTTTGGATTAAACATTGATACACTCCTTAATTGGAAACAACATAGACATGAAACTCGATCAATTCAAAAATGAATTACCCCAATTCAAACCTCTTAAAAACAGAAAGACCCATCAATTATACATTGACCAGATATCACTCAAATCTAATGTAAGACCCTTCCTGCTGTACGGTAGTGCAATACGGTTAAATGCATCTAAAACAAATCGTAATAAAATGCAAAACTAAACCAATATCTCAGGACAATAATAAATGTACGCTGGTTCGTTACAAACAATTACATAAAGAATTCACCCTGGAGCAATTAGCCCATCACATATATTTCACCCCAAACTTTTCAATCAAGCTTTATACAAATACCATCCCTATTTCAATTTACACTGTGCAGAAATCCAATCCACAATATAAGATTTAAAAATAAATATCCAATTCACATATTTCTCAAAATATTCTTCGAAACGGAATAAACAGAGATACCTCAATAGCTTTCGTCAACCTCTTATGTTAACTCTAATTAGTTATAATTGAGTCGTAAGTCATCAATACATGTGATAGAGTAGAATAAACTGCCCCATATAATTCTCTTAGACAAATAAATAGACAAATAAATATACACATAATGTTTGACAGTCTTAGATTCATGAATAAAAACTACCATATGGTTGTCTAATAAGTATAGTTTCAGTTCTTATAATCAAACTTGTCAAACAGAAACGGAGTTGCATAAAAATAATAAAAACTACCAGCTGGTGACAACCAGCCAATGCCTACCCTAAAGATTGTGGTTTAAGGACTTAGACACTCTCGTATTTACACCTGATAGACCTTGAGGGTATTATAAGAGTTTGGGGATTCAAATAAAAATAAAGCTATTCTGCATTATGGCACCTTTAAATGAATTAAATAATTGAATCTATTTATTTACTTTTATCTTTTTATATTATTTATTTAGATAGTTATATTTGTATTTATTAGTTAGTTATCTTTTATTTATTTTTTATTTAGTTATATTTTATTTATTTATTTATTTGTTGTTAATTTAATTGTCTAGACAATGTTTGTTTAGTCAATTTGTCTAGTCTATTTGTCTGTGTATTTGTCAAATAGCCATTTGCCAAATAGACATTAGACAAATAGGCACGGATAGAAAGAGACAAATAAATAGACAAACAAATAAGAAAACAAGCAAATAAACAAACATATAAGCAAGCAAACAAACAAATAAATAAAGAAACAAAAAACAACTAACAAATAAACAATTAAATAAATAAAATGTAAAGATAAAAGTAAATAAAGAGGTTTAATTAATTAATTAATTAATTAATTGAATGGTGTCATAATGCAGATTAGTTTGATTTTCATTGAATCAACAAAATTCTTATAAATATTCTCAAGGTCTATTAAGTGTAAATTTAACTGTGTTGTATACGAGAGTTTCTAAGTCCTTAAACCACAATCTTTGGGCTAGACAGAGGCTGGTTGGCACCAGTTGGCAGTTTTTATTTATTTATTTATTTATTTATTTATTTATTTATTTATTTATTTATTTATTTATTTATTTATTTATTTATTTATTTATTTATTTATTTATTTATTTATTTATTTATTTATTTATTTATTTATTTATTTATTTATTTATTTATTTATTTATTTATTTATTTATTTATTTATTTATTTATTTATTTATTTATTTATTTATTTATTTATTTATTTATTTATTTATTTATTTATTTATTTATTTATTTATTTATTTATTTATTTATTTATTTATTTATTTATTTATTTATTTATTTATGCAAATCCGTTTCAGTTTGATTATAAAACTGAAACTATATTTATTAGGCAACAATATGGTAGTTTGTATTCATGAATCTTAAACTGTCGAACACTTAAGAGTCAATAAAATGCATTAACTTAATATGCCTCAACAAACCCTACTTACTTCGTACGTGGTTGGTCGGCATAGGCCTTGGGGTAGTTGACACACTACTTCCGTGAGAATGTAGAGTTATAAATCAATATCAAAATGAATAATGTTTCACTTTTGTATTAAAACAAATAAATTCAAAGATGTTTATTAATGTTTGGACTTACAGAACATCTTCACATTGACAAGTACAGCATCCTTGGTAGTTTCAATATACAGTATTTTACCTTCCTTTAATAAAAAGAGAAACATTGAGAAGATTTGTTTAAGAATAATCTGAAAATGTCATTAATTTTGGTATTGCAATAATGTTAAAATGAAGGGTACATGTTTAAACTTGTCAGAGACGTTCTGAGGCGAAGAATATCGATTGTCAATTACCCAGTCGAATATCTGACTACTATGAAAATTTTGCCATTTTTAAGTGGCCATCACAGAGGTTTGAAAATGTGTGTGTGTGTGTGTGTGTGTGTGTGTGTGTGTGTGTATTAAAAATATCCGGAAGATTCCAGAAATATATGCATCAATAATTAAAATTTGAATTACGAAAAAAACTTAATTTTTTTGTAACAATATGTATTATGTAGGTACCAATTCGATCCCCCGGCCAGCCATCCAGGCCGGGGTTTTCGTGGTTTCCCTCGGTCATACAGGCAAATTCTGAGATGGTTCGTAAAGGCCACTATCACCTCTCATCATCATCCTATCACCTCATAATTAATAATTTAAAGCTTAACAACCTTGTCTTACCAAGGGATACAGCCGAAAAGCTGACCCCATAATGACACACGTTAATCTCTCTCCAGAATAGATTATGATTGGGCGTCGGAAGAAAACGTTTAGCATGGTCAGAAATGACCGATACGCTAATAATAATAATAATAATAATAATAATAAAATAATAATAATAATAATACATAGTAATAATAATCATCAATCAAACTATCTATATGACGAACATTTAGAGCCATATAATATACCTTAAAACGATGGTCCTGTTCATGATGACCAGTGAACAGTGGTGAAAATTCATCTAGCTAAAAATCATATGATATAGACATTATGCGAAGTCTCCTTCGACGCGAGATAGAACGAGTTCGTCTCCTTCCACCCGAATGTCGTGCGCCGTTGCGGAGAATGTCTGAAAATGCTAAAGTTAACAGAGTGATAGAGACAGCAAATTCGGTCTGAAATGACGTGGTGTGTAGTAACCTCTAGAAACGATAGGGCGTGTAGTTACCTCCACTGGAAGCTCTGTACCACCATCGAAGTTCCAAACACATGCTCCAAGTGTTATGGACACTCACCAAAACTGGTGACGTCTGTTGGACTGTGTACAATATCGTACGACCAACAAATTAAAACTGATCGCATGATAGCGACAAACAAACTGGATATTTTTATCCGACATTAGGAGAAAAAAGTGTCTACTTGTAGATATGGATATGCTGTGCGATCAACAGGTAACTAAGAGGAAGAGAAATGTCTTAAATACGCACAAAAGTTTGGAAATCGAGATCAGCCGAGGTGGGGCGTCAAAGCACAGTTCGTCCCGCTAGTCACCGGAGCCTTGTGTCATTCAAAAGACTGGCAATTGCAAGACATTGCTTTATTGGGAATAGCCCACATTTTGCACAAAATATTGTAGAGGCATCGACAATCCCGAGATCTATTCCTTAGGAAGCTGGTTGCAAGCGGAAGTAGATTTTATTTTTCAACTGACTCGTAACATCTTAAGTTGTGAATTATAATAATAATAATAATAATAATAATAATAATATTATAATAATAATAATAATAAGAAGAAGAAGAAGAAGAAGAAGAAGAAAAAGAAGAAGAAGAATATAATTATAAAGATTACATAATATATTTACATATAATTATTATAATTTTCAATGACCGCAAAAATTGAAAGAAGACTATCTGTGACATTTTCAGCGAAATCTGTTGTTTATTTAGAAGCCCAGGGACTCAAGAAAATTCCAAAAACATTTTCTGTATTACTAATTAATAACAACCTTTTGATATTCTTTTGTTATGTAAAGGGATGTTGAACTACAGTGAATATTATATTCTACACTTATACATTGAACTAATTTAAATGAAGCGAGGTTAAAGGTTAATTTATCGTTTCAACTTTAATTAAATTGAGAGTTCTTAGGAATTATAGTGGTTGGAATCGATCTTTGGAATATCTGGATTAGGTACATGGCTACTGGATTAGGTTCATGGTACAATGCTAGGCAGCATTGCGACCTAGACTGAAGATGTAAACTCTAATAAAAATTGTGAGCTGTTCCTGTAGATTGATTGTTAGTGATTCCGGGCGTGTCAACTTCTGAGGTCATTAGTCCCGTAAGTGGAGTGTATGTTTTTTCATGAGGAGGTGACGGTGATCTTCCTTGGGGAAGGAATGGCGAGATCCGAATATAATAAAACATACTACCAAATCAACTAGAAAACCCGTCGAGAATGTTGTTTTAAAATATAACGATATAAATGTGAACGATCCGGCAACAGTGGCTAGTCTCTTTAACCAATACTTTTCGAGAATTGCTGCCGATCTCACTAAGGGTCTTCAGGCACAAAATTCAAAAACAGATAGTTCACCCAAAATTTTAGACACAATGTTCGTTTCCGAAACTTCTTCCTATGAAATTCTCAAAATAATCGGTAAACTAAAAATAAATATTCGTCCGGTTTAGATGAATTCCGGATTCTTTGTTAAAAACTTGTGCGTATGCCATTATACACCCGTTAACTCACATATTTAATGCATCTTTATGCACTGGAACGTTTCCAGATATTTTCAAAACAGCTAAAATTAAGCCGCTTTTCAAAAAAGGCAACAAAAATGAAATTCAAAATTATCGGCCCATTTCTTCTATCAGTCTTTTCAAAAGTATTAGAGAGACTTTTCTACGTACGAATGGAAACCTTTCTCACTAAACACGACGCGCTTTCAGATTGCCAACATGGATTTAGAAAACAAAACAACGGAAAACCATTTTCTTTTTTAAAGATTCGCCTCGGAAAAAAAGCTTTTGACGTCATTGATCATGACATTTTACTTTCCAAATTACCTTCATATGGAATTCGTGGTATTGCTCTAGATTGGTTATGTTCGTACCTTAAACAACGATCTCAGAGAGTTGAAATACCTTACTGGAATGATGGAACATTACGTACGCACCTATCGGACTCTTTGCCCGTTGCATGTGGAGTTCCTCAAGGATCGATTTTAGGCCCTATTCTGTTCCTACTTTACGTAAACGATATGCCCTCGACGATTCGAAACGCAAGAACGGTTCTCTTTGCGGATGATACGAACATCCTTTGCAATAAAGAAACAGTAAATAGTACAATATCAGATGTTTCAAATTGGTTCCGAAATAACAAATTAATAGTAAACGAAAAGAAAACGGTTTTAATGCAGTTTTCCATTTCAAATAAACAATTCTGTGCCCCATTGAAAATGAACAGTGTACCATTGACTGATGTTAAGGCAACAAAATTTTTAGGTCTCTCAATTCAGTCAAACCTTAAATGGAACGTCCATTTAAATGAATTGAACACAAAATTAAGTTCATTATGCTACGCGTTCAGAATTCTGGAAAATTCAGTCAGCCTTCATACTGCTCGTTGTGTATACTTCGCGAATGTTCATTCCCGCCTGAGATATGGCATAATATTCTGGGGAAATTCATCTTATAGCTCCCAGACTTTTAGATTACAAAACGAATTGTACGAATAATAACCAAATCCCACCCACGTGATTCATGTAGCTCTCTTCATTAATCTAGGAATTCTACCATTACCGTGTCTTCTTATTTACGAATCAGTGGTTTTTGTAAAAAATGACTTGCTCAAGGGCGGGAATATATTTTCAAAAAATGCCGAAGTCTATTACTATAACACTCGACGTAGAAATCATATTCACCAGGTGACAGTATCAACAGCTGATTACAAAAAATTCACATACAATACATGTACATTATTTTACAACACTTTGCCAGATGACATTAAACAATTCAATTCAATAGAAAAGTTTAAATCCCAAGTGAAATCGTTTCTGCTGCATAACTGTTTCTATACAATTAGAGACTATACTGAGCATCACAAGAAAAGTAACATTAATTTTAACAATGATACATAATGCATTATTTACCATTTGGACTGTATAAATGAGTATAAACAACCTGTAACAACTATTGTACTACAACTTCCGGGTCAATGACCCCATCTCGATCAGGTTTTCGTCCAGTTTCCTGATCCATTGAGCAAATGCTGAGATGGCCCCTTGTTTTGCTTCTGGACATAAATGTAACTTCATTTTCTGTGCACGTCTTCTAGAATTCAGTGGGAAATACAATTATTCAAATTATCGTTTCAATGTTGTCGCGGCAGGAATTAATAAGAGCCAAAATTTATTGCTTATTTATCCTTGAAAATAGATTTTATTACATGGGAGTTTTTTTGTTTTTTTTTCTCCCTTAAAAAAATTCAAAATTTATTGCTTCTTTATCCTTGAAAATAGATTTTACTACCTGGGAGTTTTTGTTTTTTTCTCCTTTCAAAATTCAAAATTTAAGTAGTATATGACTAAGTGTAGGGATCACAGAATTTTGAAAATGTGCACACAATTCACTTTTCCCCATAGCACGTCATACGCAGTTTTCAACTGTTTTTTTGACGTAAAATAAATAAATAAATAAATCCGGCACCGACCTACCGTCGACTAGTGGGGTTTTCCCAAACCAGATATCTCCCACCAGCGGGGTACCGCCCCAGCCGAGACAAATTCATAGTTCCCAACCGGTCTCCCGGCATGTCTGGTAATGTAGTTCATGTTAGTGTGTATGTGTAAGGGCTGAGGATAGGACAAGGAAAAGGAAGGAAAGATCGCGCGCGGTCCGTTGCCCGCTTGTTAGGGTACTGCTCCGGCATTCGCTTGGTGTTGATCGGAGAAATTCGGGAAAACTATCGATCAGAGCAGCCGACCTCGAGAATTCTCCTCCCGACAGCGACTGAAGTCGACCTAGATGAAAAACTCGTGTCGAAAATCCTGCCGCCGTCGGGACTAGAACCTAGGACCTCCAGGTCACAGGCACTGCAGTAGCAGACACATCAGTTGATGCACTGAGCCAGCGCTCCCGGTGCAATTTCTGTTACGTGGTGGCTTAATGAAGGCACATTAATATTCTGCGAATGAACCAAGATGCATTTAAAGTTCTTCTTAAAAATGTATTGAATAGCTCTTAATGTTTGAAGATTGCAAACGGCCACGCTTTCCCACACTGGACATGCAGAAATCCGTCCGAATAGTTGGTATAATTAAAGATTTATGTACCATTGGGCGACACATAACTTTCAATGAGGAACGTATATTAATTATAAGGAAGAGTTCTTATATTTTTAATGATACTTTGTTAGCTAATGCATAATGTGAGATTTCCTTGTTAATATTTGTCAAGAAACACAAGTATTTTATCGGTTTTCTGAGTCCAGTACTCGTAATATATTCGTTTAGTTTTTTGTTTTTGTTTTTTTTTCCTGATCAGCGCCTCTGACCGGGAGGTCCTACACACTACCACATATTCCGGGAGGCCGGTCGGGAGCTTAGAGCTTGTCACGGCTGGGGCGGTGGCCCGCTGGTGGGAGAGACCTGGTTAGGGGGAAACCCCACTAGCCGACGGTAGGTCGGCGCCAGATCTCGCCATCCAGCGAGGAAAGATCACCGCGCATATCCCAAGGAAAGCATGCACTACACTAACGGGACTAATGACCAAAGCAGTTGACGTGCCCGGAAACACGAAAAAATCAAATCAAATCAAATTAACTGATGAAGAATAGACTTAATGGCCTAGTAACATTATATAATAACATTTTGTAGAGAGCGGAACCTTTAGATTGAATTACAATATTAAAGCAATGTGTCTCACCCTTGTGAAAGACATGGTATTTCGAATTTTAAAAAAATTATAAATAAATTCAGCAGAATTGTGGAGACAAAACTATCACTACAGTATCCTCTTGCCGTGTTTCATGGGCAATGAGGTCTGCAGAACATTACGAGATTCAAGTGAATAAAGCTCGCTTTCCACGTGCCGTCGATAGCAACACTTTCGCGAGCAAAATTCAGTGGTTTTGCACGCAAGAACAGTATTAGGAGTTGTCTCAGCATAAATTAATACGACACCGCGCAATCACGAACATGCCTCGTGCACTTAATATATTCACGTTCCCGCTCTCCAGGTGAGCTAGCAACGAACGACCTGAAGCTTTCGCGATCAGCAACTGCAACTTCAGATAAATTCTTCCCCTCATTGAGGAGGAAAACGAAATTGAAATTGCCTTAAAATGACTTAGAGTATCAACTACAGAATTGAGACATTTATTCGATTTAGGAGCACAAATACTGGTTAGAAATCTAGTTGTCATATGTTTAATATAAATAGTGGTGAAACGACAGCATTCCTTACATTTTATGTAAGTTACACAATTTTTAACACTACTTGAACCCACAAAGTAGTTTCCAAAAGAAAAAAATTATTTCTTCGAGCTGCAATTCCAACTCAGCTTCTGAAATTTAACATGCCATTTACGTTATCCCTCACAGCTGAACCCAACACTCCAGACACTTTAAAAAATTGAATATTTCCATCTGAATTTTTTAAAAATTCAGTGACTTTTGTTGACATATCAAGATAGTTTTAAAGATCAGATTTCATTAAGGAAAAAATTTCTATCATCAATATTGCAGTATTCAATTGGTAATTTTTTGCAGTTTTTGACAAAACAGAGTTCACGGAATATGAACGCTGCGCAATTTTTATAACCCTTCGTGGGTTCGTCCGCATATCCGTCCGTCCCTCCGTCCGTCTGTCCATCCGTCCGTTGATCCGTCCATGGATCCGTCCGTCCGTCGATTTGTCCGTCCGTCAATCCGTCCGTCCGTCGATCCGTGCGTCCGTCGGTCTGTCCGTCCTTCGATCCGTCCGACCGGGAGAGGCGGCTCAGTGCATCAACTTATGTCACTGGAGCGCCTCTGACTGGGAGGTCCTAGGTTCGAGTCTCGCCAGCCCACACTGGTTGAATCGGACCAAAAACCTGGCCATATTGGCAAAATTTAAAGTGCGCATTCGGAATTCTGACTTATCAAATCTCGTTTGGAAGACATTGAAGCTCACTACTTTAGCTCCTGAACGTTATTTCAATCATTTTTGTCGTCCTTCCGGTCTAGTAAAGTTACCGTCGCTCGAAACACGCGAATTCATTGATTCTTGTCGACTACTTATGTGAAATAAAAAAAGGGTTTAAATTATTTTTCTGCGAATTCTTTTAGAATTTCTTTTGACTATATATTAAGTATATTTTTAAGAAAAAGTGTCTAATATTTTATGTATAAACGGCTGAATTCTAACCTAATGGAGCGTAACAATGTTAGTCATATATATATATATATATATATATATATATATATATAAACATATATTTTTGTGGCTTATATTTTTTATCCTGCGTATTCATGCCTCAATCAATTCTATATTTATCAAGTGGAACACCCTTAATCAGAATAACACACAATAAGATGCACATACCTGCATCTTTTTATTTTATAGCCACTTTACTGCAATGCTACATAGTAAGATTTAACACTAGATATCCCGACGTGTCTTCGACGCCACAGGGAATTATTTCTTCTGTATATTTTTTCGATTTCTCCTTCTGATAATTACTTGTAATAAGAAAATTACTGATATAAATTTTTGGAATGATTAAACAATATTAATCCGCGCCACCGAGAACTTAAAAAGTTTTAGTGTACTTTAAGGATTCTTATATTCTTATCATAGAACCAAGACTATGGGTGTAAAAGTGAGCTTAACGATGTTATCTCAAACTAAAGTTGACCATTTTTTTCAATAACATATAATATTTTTCAATAAATAAGTGCCGACGGAATTAGGTCTGTACAGCATTAATTCCCGACAAATGGGTGGCAATTGTTTGAGTAACATTTACATATTCACATATAACTTATAATATTTTTTATAATACAATTATACTATTGTAAATGTATATGGCTCGAAATTCCCCATTTGCTAAAACGCTCAAATGCAATTTTCTCGAAAAGGGCTCCAGATTCTTTCTTTATTTTTGTACAGATAGTGCTAAATGGACTTAATAACATGACATAAATGACACTGTGATGTATTCTTTTATTGTCATTTTTTAAATTAAACAAAAGTATTTTTTGAAATATTTCTCATGTCGTCAATATTTACTTTACGGGAATTTCTTGTACATTATCGTATTTGTGTGTAAAAAAATTACCCTTAAATAATGTTTTGTTAATAATTGTTCGCCACATGATGCAAGATAATGTGTATCAGCTGCATTTTCGACGGCCCTTGGCCCTTTTGACCTTGATGACGGAATGCTTTCTTAAGCATTTCCTTTCTCGAGCATCCGACTTGCAGTGACGCATCAAAGTCATTTTAGGTTTCTGGTGTCACGATCTTCATGCTCAGTATTTGATCTCCCGAGTCTCCTGTCAATAGTAAATCCACTTCCTACGTGATGTGTCTCTTTTCACTGTCTCTTTCCCTTTATGTCAAAAGAATGAAAAGGTATATAATGGCCAACGATAGGATTTGCACTGATATTCTAAAATCGTCTCGGTTTTGGGCACGATATTCTGTCAATATCGGCGTATTTAGGGTAAGACATGAAATCATAAATTGCCATAATAATGTCTCCAACGCAATTGAGTTTTAGTACCTATAGAAGAAAAAGGAAGAGGGTAGAGTTTCCAGAGCATAAGAATACGTGCGCAGTTTCTACTTTTCGGCCATATTGGTTGTTGGTATTGTTCACGTTTTATACGTTAAGAAAATCAATGAACAAAGGAACTCAAAAACTCTCTTAAATTACAATTCCCTTAAAAAATGCTTTATCGGGTTAAACCCAATATACCTTTTTAATGTAGCAGTTTTCAATTTAGTTCCAATATTTGTATTCAGCAACTTCGAAAATAATACTTCACGTGTAACCATATTTCTACGAATGATCCGTCTCCTTTCAAGCTTCAATTTTGAATTTTGATATTTCATTTCGATATTCTACATCAGTGACCGCGAGAACCATTGTATCAATATTTCTACACATATCGGGTTCATTTTTGTGAGTAAGTTAGGCATTTCAAACCCGCCATTTTGAACTTTGAAATTTCATTATGATATTTGAAATCAGTGACCTCCAGAATCCCACATGTATATTTTTCATTTTTTTTTAGAATTTAGAAATTTCATTATGATATTCAAATTCAGCGACCTCAAAAACCCGTCGATGCCTGTTTTTACGCAAATCCACTGGCATTTGCAATTATGACCAGGTTTTAGGCCCAATTGAACCAGTGTGCGGCAGCAGGATTTTCGATTCTATCTTTTCAGCTAGGTCGAATTCAGCCGCTGCCGGGAGAATTCTAGCGGTCGACTGCTCTGATCGGTAGTTTTCCGTGGTTTCTCTGATCAACACCAGGCCAGAGCAGTACCCTAACAAACGGGCCATGGACCATGCGCGATCTTTCCTTTCTCTTCCTTGTCATATCCTCACCCCTTACACATACACTTACACTAACTGCGCTATACTACCGCACATGCCGGGAGACCGGTCGGGGACTTAGAACTTGTCCGGGCTGGCGCGGTGCCCCGCTGGTGGGAGATACCTGGTTGTGGAAAACCCCATTAGACGACGGTAACTCGGCGCTCGATCTGCCATCCAGCGGGGAAAGATCACCGCCACCTCCTGAGCAAAACCACGCACTACACTTACGGAACTAATGACCATACTAGTTGACGCGCACGGAATCACTAACAATCAATCAACCAATCGATCCGTCCGTCCGTCGATCCGTGCGTCCCTCGATCCGTCCGTTGCTACATACAATAAAAGCTGAGAAAAAATAAAAGATGAAAAATACGTTTCTTGTATCTCTGCAACAGATTGCCCTATGATGCTGATTTTTGGGGAATCTACATCATTATTTATTCTCTTCCATATGAGCATCGCGATTATCGATTTGGTTTGGGGGCACTTTTAACCGCCTTATTTGGCTATATCCTTTGCAGGGCCTCGAGAACGGAAAGATCGATCTGGGAATATCAATTTTAGAAAAATTCGTCTTAACAGTTAGGCTCTAGCGTTGCACACAAACGGACGGACGACATTTTGCCATCTCCCAAATTTTTGTTATCAGGGACGCAGTGTTTTCATTCAAATTTCGAAAATTTAGAGAGTTCAACGAAAAACAAATTTGCCATATTTTTTGCGTTCTTTGCTCTATACTAGAAAAAGTTTAATCAACAAATTGGGGCCATTTTTAGACAATTTTTAAAAAAGGAACTAAGGCTTTATGTAAAGAGCTTAAAAATCATTTTTTAGCTCGTACAGCCTTGAGTTTTGTCAGCTCGATAGGAAAACAGTAAAGGCGCTAATGTTGACCACAGATGGACAAACAGTTGACCACATATGGACAGTTTTTCCGTCCACAAAGTGTTTATTACCTAACTCCAACATCGTGCAGACTCTGCTTACACACGTGTTAGAGGAAATAATTTGCTATACGTAGGTACAAAATTTATACACTTTTTATTTTCTTACCTTATTTCGCACATGTTAAAGATAAAGTATTGTAATCCTGCCTCAAAAATTGGCGACTTTTCGACAGAGAACTCTTATTAAAAAGCCCTGGTATAAAATTGGGGATAAATATTGTTCCTAAGTGTGGTAAATTACTTCCCTTAACACATTGGGTAGCAAAAATCCATGTTTTGAAACCTTGATGCTGAAAATTCGATTGGCGGTAAAACGTCTGTCCATCTGTCTGTCCGTCCGAATGTTATATTTTCGAGTACGTTGTTTTCATGATCTATTGTGTATCTTCCTTAAGGTCAGGGTACTCACTACACAACAATTGAATTAATGAATTTGTTTAAAATAAATAAATTCATTCATTCAATTGTTGTGTAGTGAGTACCCTGACCTTAAGGAAGAAACACAATAACTTTAGCCTTCTTTATAAATAGCCTTCTCGGTTATTAGTTATACAAAATACATATTTACATACATTGTTTATATAACAATGGTACAAACTATAGGTATGCTCTATTAATTTACAAAATTAATTTTCTACTTTGATATATTTTATATATTTTTTTAAATTCTTTAATTGTTTCACAATTTTTTTTTATTTCTAATGGAACTTTTTTCCAGTTTTCTTTACTGTGTACTCTGTATAATCTTTAAAATTTAATTTACTATCGATAATTTACTCCCAAATATTTTATTTGGTATACCTGTTGTATTTCTTTTAAGGCAGTTGTGAATAATTTCGTTTCTCTTACTTCTATGGTTCTTCCACTATGTAAAATCATAAATTTAGTTTTTTCAACATTCATTATTAATTTATTTACTCTTCACTATTCTTGTATTGCAATAAATACACTCTGCAATTTAAATTCAATTTCCGCTTCGGTTTCTCCAATTACGTATCATCAGCAAATAATTTAATTTTAAAATAATTCCTAAAATGGTTTATCATTTACTAATGTCATTAATGTGAATTAAAACAATATTGGACCCAAAACTGACCCTTGCCTAAGTCTACGCTAATTTCATCTAAAATAATATTATATTATTATATTTTACTTTTTGCTTTCCCTTGTTCAGATATGAAATAAACCACTTTTTAACGTCACCTTTGATTCCGTATTTGTACATTTTCTCAATAAGCATTGTCCTATCAATAGTTTCGAATGCGCTCTTGCTTTCTTGCCGGATAACTCCTGCTTTCTTTCCGGCATCAATATTAATCGTTTCGTATATTCGTTTAAAACTGCTTGTACCGCAGTTTCACATGATTGTTTTTTTAGCCTGATTGTTCATTTCTTAATTTTATTTGTTTCAATATACTCATTTAACTGCTTCTTTACTTTTCTTCTAATTTTTTTCTTATATTATTTTTGGTCTATATTCAGCTGTTCTCATTGTATTTGTCACTTTTGGAATTGGTATCACTGTGGAAGTTTTCCATGACTCCGGGAAAATCCCCTTTTCTAGGGAATTATTTATTATTTTCAGTAATACTGGTTCTAATATTTCATAATTTTCTTTTAATTTTCCTTCCTTTTTTTTGGAATTTTCTACGCAATTCGTCCTTTTTTATCAATTTAAATTTATAAAATTCATCTTTCACCTTGCTTGTAAATATTTCGATTCCTTGCGTCAGCATTTTGTTCTAATCGTTTAATGCTATTTACAAAATATTTATTGAAATTTTTAGATATATTTTCTTTACTAGTTTCTTCAAATATAATATCTTTAGTCATTATATCACAGTTTTTCACTCCTGTTAATTTCTTAATTACCTTCCATAATTCTTTACTATTATTTTTGCACTGCATTTTCATTTCTTCGCAATACCATTTTCTTTCATTCCATTCTGTGTGCACCTTCAGCGTTTTAAGTAGTGCCACCTCATCTAGGGCTTTTACGACGGCTTTTACAAATTCTTCGCTTAACTAGTCATTATTTTCAGTTTTTAATGTCAAAGATTAAATCCTAATATTTCTCTAAACTGATCATCTTTAAAATTTCTATAGTCCCTTTTATGTATTTTAATCCTTTCTCTTCGATTTGTACCTTTTTCTTTTAAATCTGACTTCACCACTACCCAGGCATGATCGGTTAATTTTGATGTCTTGTACTTCTACATTATTGTGTTTACATTTCAGAATACTAGATCAACGATTACTATCTGACTATTACTATCCACTCTAGTTGGCTCTTTTTCAATTGGTTTAGTCCCAATGCTTTAAAATTATGTACTAACTTCTTCTTGGCCTAACTTTCTCTCAGTACATTTCTATTAAAATCCCCCATTATTATGTAATCATTAATTGTCATTATTTCCTCCACTTTGTTAGTAATACAATCAATAAATTCGCTATCGGATGCATTTGGAGGGCGATAGACAGCAACTACTGATCCTCTGTATTCCTTAAAAAAATATCTAACTTAACTATCCAGCAGTTATTTTCCATAGTCTATTTTAACATTCTCTATTTTAGTGTCCGTTCTCACGAATATTATTACTCCCCCTATCTTAGATTCTGTGAGTTACATCTAATACTCCTATAGCCTTGTATTCTAATTTCCCAGTTCTCTATATCTTCCGTAACTCGTGTCTCAGTGTCTCATTAAGCTAGGTTTATTTTTGCATTCATTTATGTATTTGCTGATTTGATCGAAATTTGCTAACTTTGTAAATTTAGTGTTATGAATGTAGTGTGTATTGTATTATTTTCTTAAAGTTGACCCAATTTAAATTATATGTATTAACAGCTGGTTTAGGCGTGGGAGGGAGGAGGGTCTGATCTGTGGCGATAATGACCGGTATGTGGTCCGAGTCGAGCTCAATGTGAGAATTTGAGTAAATCTGGGCTTTTATGTTGGTTATTCCTATATCTAAAATATCGGGCAACATGTTTGGGTCTCGAGGATAGTACGTAGGTTCGGGGGGGGGAGATTAATCTTAATCTGTTAGTACGTATGTAATTGCGTAGTTGAGATCTGGCGGCATTGGTGACTGTACTCCCAGGATATATATATATATATATATATATATATATATATATATATATATATATATATATATATATATATATATAGCATTCAGGCCACCTAAGAGTATCGTATAGCGAGTATCTTGGGTGTGATTAAGTTACTTAAGCTGGTGAAATTAGTCTTTAGATTGAGTGGTTTATAAGCTACAATTATAGTTAAATTTATGCATGAGAGGGTAATTGCTGTTAATTCTAATCCAGTAACGGGCATTGATTTGTTTGGTGATATGGTATAGTGACTGTACTCCCAGGATATATATATATATATATATATATATATATATATATATATATATATATATATATATATATTTTATATATAGATTCAGGCCACCTAAGAGTATCGTATAGCGAGTATCTTGGGTGTGATTAAGTTACTTAAGCTGGTGAAATTAGTCTTTAGATTGAGTGGTTTATAAGCTACAATTATAGTTAAATTTATGCATGAGAGGGTAATTGCTGTTAATTCTAATCCAGTAACGGGCATTGATTTGTTTGGTGATATGGTATAGTGTTTTTAATTAATATGAGAACGCCGCCGCCTGACGAGTGTATTCTATCTTGTCTGACTACGTTGTATCCTGGAAAATAAAACGAAGATGAAGGTTTTAAGTGTGACTCAGTGATTCAAGCAATGTCAATATTGTTAGCTTGTAAAAATATTGAAGTTCTATTTTTTGTTGCTGATGATACATGCATTACAATTCATTAGAGTAAATGAGTGATTAACTTCAGGGTGTGGTTGTTGAATATTTTGAACAATGACTGGTATAATAGAGTTTATGATATTCATTAAGCGTGTGGATATGTAGTCAATGATATTGTGTACGAATGTAGAATTTAAAAAAACCGTGTTGAGGTGAGTTATTATGGGGAAGATTGTTATGGAAGTAGCTAGCTGATTGGTTTCAGGTGGCGTTTTTGGGGTGCTGGTTAGTTGCTGGAACATAGGTGAAGTTTAAAGTTTGGTGTGGGACGTGTTAAGGAAGTTGGAGAAATGGTGTTATTTGGGGGAGGGCATGGATGGTGACTTCTCTAGTTTTGTGATGTTGGTGAGATTTTTTGATTTATTTTCCAACATTTTTTTGAAATGTGAGCATTCTGATGTTCAGATATCAGCTCTGTGCGACCCATCTCAGATTCTATATTTCGGAGGCTCGTCCTTTCGAGGACATGAGACCGAATAATGACTCTCTGTACAATAAATACAAGAAATTAGACGGTTACCGTTGTTTTTCGAATGCCCGAAGTCCAAACATCGGAGACCTAATACAGATTAGTCCTTTAACTTTCCGCCTTCTTTCTGTTTTTACTTTTGATTACATATTTCATTTATTTTAAGAATGTTTTCAATATTCTGCTCTCCTGAATATTCAGCGGCTACCACTCCAATTTGCGAATTGTTTTTATGTAATCTGTTGATACTAATGAGGGAAGAATGTATAATTTTAAGGTCTTGATATATTTCTCTTGAGAAATTGACGGATGAATGTTTTTATAGACCACAGAGAACTTTTTGTTAGTTGGGTCCTTGTAGGTGTGGAACTGTTTATTACTATCTATCTAAGCACTAATGTGCTTAGAAAATATTTAATTGCTTTTCTGAAATCTTCTATTTCCTTAAAGTTAATTTTTGGTTTGCTATTATTATAGGTTGTGGAAAACTGGTTAGTGAAGGGGGTTTTAATTTCATTATCTAGTTCTAAAATGTTTTCAATATTGTTAATATGGATGGGAGTGGTTTTAATATTCTAGGAATTTTCAGGAAAGTTGGTGCTTGTGGGTATGGAACTAGATTCACTTTCTTGCAGGCCCATTAAAGATTTAAATATGTTTTTAATGGGTACACCATATTCTTGAGAATGGATAAACAAGAATTTTTAGTTTGTTTGCGCGTTTAGATTTAGATCACTATGCCCTCGCTTAACACTAGGCTCTTGGGAAACTGTTTCTGCACGTGCATTGGTATTGCCTTTGCACTGTGAAGTACTCGCAATGCCGCCAGCCGGCAGATAGGTACTGACCTTATTTAGTTGATCGTTAAATTTGTCATGCGGCATTGTTCCACTTAACATATGAGGCTGATGTCATGGAGGTTGACTTAACCGCTGTTTTAGTTGATGTTGTTCTAGTAGATGCTCTGGAATATGTTGGAATGATGTTTTACGGACATCACCTTCTTGGTAAGCGACCTCCATTTCGCCCTCGGTTGGGTAGACCTGAGCGAGGGCATCTACAATACACTGGCGTATGTCAGCGTTGTCGGCTGAAAATGTTACACTAATTTCTTCCAATATTAGCAGCACACGGTTAGAAGAGTTGTTGAAAACTATTACTGTAGCACTTTAACTTTGACTAGAACACAGAACACACGTACGAGACGAGGCGCAGCACTGTGCGCGGAGATCCGTACTGTGCAACAGCTCGCAGTGGAATGTTGTACTTACGTGACGGGTAATAGTTTTAAGGTTGCTTTTGTTGGGGTCTGACTCTTTTTAAAATAATTTCATTCTATGGACCGAATGTCCGCTTGGTGCGAGCCCTTGCAATTATGGCATGTTGGTGTTAAGATTTCTTGCATTTTACCGTGTAATAGTCTTTTGCACAGAATGCACATACAATTTCATTATTTCTGTTATTCCTTGTATAGTCGAAGTCCATTGTATTGAAAAATTTGTTTTACCTCATTTTTTTCATTTTAACACACAACACACATATTTGGTTAATAGAGCACTTATTCAACACTGTTGCCCGTCAAACTCTGTTGCAATAACCGAAATGGGAATATTGTATAATCTTGTGACATTGATCAATGAAGGATATTTTGAAATCAAATCTTCGTGTACCTCTGATTGAGTTACTGATTGATGAATGTTTTTGAAAACTACTGAAAATGTTTTGTTCGTGGGATCCTTGTAAGTGTGAACTTGTCTATTTGTGCTTAAGTATTTAATGGCCTTTCTGAAGTCCGTTATGTACTTGAAAGATAGCTTATTTGATTGGTAACGGTTTCTGAGGTGAATTGGGCTGTTATTTACATTTAATCTCTTTGTTGAAATGAGAAATGTTTGAAATATCTTTCATGAATGTGGGGGTATTTTTATATTATCAGCTTCGTGTGTTACCTCATCATCTAGGTCAGGTATGTCAATGTCGCGGGAAAGGTAACAAGCTTACTAAAGGTCGCGGGCACTGCGTCCAGAGCAAACGGCATCAGATTTAAAAGTAAGGGCTGTACAAATGCTACAGAATGTCGGTACGTCACTAGATAACTGAAGGGAAGGTCACATGTATATAACCTACAGTTCGCCTTTGCCAGGTCAAAATAGTATGATACGGATTAGGAAGTTTGCATCATACGAGATAAATAAGGAAGTGCTTAATTTTAAAAACCGGATGATTTTCTTTTGTGAAGCAATAATTATGTTTCGAAAATACCGGATAAAATACACTGCTTAAAGACCATAGTCCTTGGCATTATTGATCAACCAGGAATATTAGTCAGGTGTGGGTCGTTCACTCGCGTTATTGTCGGTCACGGAACTTCGCAACTCGACGTAAGAGATAAATTACTTTCTTTATCTTTGTATCTTGTCTCCTATACATCGAATCTACCACCAAAGTCATTACGCCCCCAGCATGGCACATAGTCTACTTCCATTACTCGGGGCGCATCTTACTCCTAAACAAAAAGTTATGTAACGAATTGGAAGTAGGTAACAAGAAAACCTGTCATTAGAAACTAAGGAAGACTTAAGTGTCAGTTTAAATAGTGTAAAATTATCATCACGTGAAACATAAAAGTTTATTGCAAATTAATTTTATACATGAACAATTGTTTTGTTCATTCGAAAATAATATTGTTAAGAATATGTAAATATCGCTAGTATACATATCCTCATTAACTAATCATATCTTCTCAATTATCTCTGGTTCAATTCAATCTTTATATGAATTGATGGAATTACAAAAGTCGAGATTACAAGATAATCTGCAAAAGCTAAGCAATCAGTTTGTAATAAATACAAAAATTTTAACATTTGGTCTGAAATCCTAATAAACAAATTACATTAGGACGAGGAAAATTATTTTCCTCCTCTTAATATAAATTGTTGATTAACTTTGCAGATTAATTTTTTGTCTGCGTTGTATTTTCAAAACTTTTTCAAGGACATAGTATAGGAAAGAACATAATTTTTGCTTCAACCTGCTTTTATGGACCCTGCAGAATCTTTAAATGCTTAGCAGACCAATCCCTTCGTTTCAATGAGATAGGCATAGCCCTCTTTATTGACGTGTTTGAAGAAAGGGATATTGTATCCTATAGGTGAACTGCATAGAAAAAATTTCACTATACATACGCTAAAATTAATTGGCATCTGTGCTCCCATCACACCTATCGACTGCAGCAAGACAACATCCACTCTATCGCTCATCATGATGTCACTACTCGTTTGATATCCCTGACAGTTGATGCTCTTCAAGTCACACGCATAGGGTGCCAATCGTGTTGCATCCGCTGGCGTTGAATACACCCACAAAGGCGCGCAGGGACCTTCCCTCATTTAGAGAGCACGGAGGGAATGTCCCTTCACTTCGAGAGATAATCCCCACCCACTAGGTGGTTTTCTACGAGATATGTCTGTAGTTGCCCTAATACACATAGACCTACTACACATAGCAATTGAGAATGTGGAAAGAAGACGTAAGTCCAACGCTCTTGAGTTTATTGCTTGGACTTAATCTCATTAACGCAAGGGGTCACAGCATTAGTATTCAAGCCCCTATAGAACCCACCCCCTACCCAACAGATTCAAACAAGAAAGCAGACATTTTAGATCTAATCATTACAAAAGGCATAACCTCACCGATCTACCAGAAAGTAGAGTAGTACCAGATTTAGATTCGGGCCATTCTCCCATCATCATATCGTTGGGAATACCGACACACTCTTTAGAAAAAATACCGAAACAAATCAATGGTAAAATTAACTGGAATCATTTCCGTGCTTAACCTTTATATAACATGATATCCATGAAGACATAGATATTGAATTAAACAAACTCACAAACTGCTACAACAATCATTAAAATACGCGCTTATCCCTTCATCAGTCACAGAAAGTCAAATCAACCTGCTGAAGACTTCTTGAACTAATTAAAAATAAAAAAATCGACGTATTTGGCAATCTAATAGAAATATAAACAATAAACGTAAGTTAAACCTCATCTCAAAATTTGTCAAACAAAAAATAGATGAATTTATATTTCCAAACTTTCATAAATTTCTAAGCCAACTTCACCCTAACACCAGACCACTATGGAAAACAATCAAAAGCATTACAAAAGAACGAACAGAGCTACCACTTTTACAGAATAATTGTAAGATAGCATACTCAGATGCTGAAAAAGAGAAGGCTCTAGCAGAATATTTAGGAAGTGTCTTCACGCCAAACCCCAAAAAATATCCTATTTTCAATACGGAAGTCGAAGAGTACATGAAACGACCTAAGTGCACTGTCCCAAAGAAGATAAAATTCATTTCTCCTTCAGAAGTGATAAATAAAATTAAACTTTACAAAACTAGAAAAACACCACGATATGACAGTTACGAACACAGCGTTAAAAGAAATTCCTCGACAAGCAATTGCAATAATTACAACAATATTTAACGCATCGCTGAGAATAGAATACTATCCGTCGCTATGGAAACGGGCAGTTATACTTCCATTCTACAAGCCAGGCAAAAGCCCCAAAATTCCAAGCCATTACAGGTCTATTAGCCAACTCCCTTCTTTAGCTAAAATGTTTGAAAAACTTGTTTTAATTAGACTCCATGTACGCTTAATTAATGTAATTCTCAACACTCAATTTGATTTTAGACCGAATCATGTAACTACCCATCAACTGCTGTGACTTGTCGAGCACATAGTAAACGGTTTTTACGATAAAAAACACACAAGAGTTCTCTTTTTTTATTTATTTTACGTCAAAAAACAGTTAAAAACTGCGTATGACGTGCTATGGGGAAAAGTGAATTGTGTGCACACTTTCAAAATTCTGTGATCCCTACACGAAGTCATATGCTACTTAAATTTTGGAAAAAAAAAGGAAAAAAACTCCCATGTAATAAAATATATTTTCAAGGATAAAAAAGCAACAAATTTTGGCTCTTATCATGTTGTCCTTCGGAATAATACTTCCGGCCGCGACAACATGGAAACGATAATTTGAATAATTGTATTTCCCACTGAATTCTTAAAGACGTGCACAGATAATGAAGTTACATTTATGTCCAGAAGCAAAACAAGGGGCCATTTCAGCATTTGCTCAATGGATCAGGGAAACTGGACGAAAAACCTGATCGAGATGGGGGTCATTGACCCGGAGGCTGCACTACAATACTTGTTACAGGTTGTTAATACACATTTATACAGTTCAAATGTTAAACAATGCATTATGTATCATTCTTAAAATTAATGTTACTTTTCTCGTGATGCTCAGTATAGTATCTAACTGTATAGAAACAGTTATGCAGTAGAAACGATTTCACTTGGGATTTAAACTTTTCTATCGAATTTAATCATTTAATGTCATCTGGCAAAGAGTTGTAAAATAAAGTACATGTATTGTATGTGAATTTTTTGTAATCAGCTGTTGATACTGTCACCTGGTGAATATGATTTCTACGTCGAGTGTTATAGTAATAGACATCGGCATTTTCTGAAAATATATTCCCGCCCTTAAGCAAGTCATTTTTGACAACAACCACTGATTCGTAAATAAACAGACAAGGTAATGGTAAAATTCCTAGATTAATGAAGAGAGGCTTACATGAATCACGTGGGTGGGATTTGGTTATTATTCGTACAATTCGTTTTGGTAATCTAAAAGTCTGGGAGCTATAAGATGTACTTCCCCAGAATATTATGCCATATCTCAGGCTGGAATGAACATTCGCGAAATATACACAACGAACAGCATGAAGGCTGACTTAATTTGCAAGAATTCTGAACGCGTAGCATAATGAACTTAATTTTGCGTTCAATTCATTTAAATGGACGTTGCATTTAAGGTTTGACTGAATTAAGAGACCTAAAAATGCTGTTGCCTTAACATCAGTCAATGGTACACCGTTCATTTTCAAAAGAGCACAGAATTGTTTATTTGAAATGGAAAACTGCATTAAAACCGTTTTCTTTTCGTTTACTATTAATTTGTTATTTCGGAACCAATTTGAAACTTCTGATATTGTACTATTTATGGTTTCTTTATTGCAAAGGATATTTATATCATCTGCAAAGAGAACAGTTCTTCCGTTTCGAATCGTCGAGGGCATATCGTTTACGTAAAGTAGGAACAGAATAGGGCCTAAAATCGATCCTTGAGGAACTCCACGTGTAATAGGCAAAGAGTCGGAAAGGTGCATACGTAATGTTCCATCATTCCAGTAAGGTATTTCCACTCTCTGAGATCGTTGTTTAAGGTACGAACATTACCAATCTAGAGCAATACCACGGATTCCATATGAAGGTAATTTTGAAAGTAAAATGTCATGATCAATGACGTCAAAAGCTTTTGAGAGATCTAAAAATAATCCAATAGGTGCCTCGTTTTGATCCAATGATGAGGCGACATTTTTAAGGAAAGAAAATATAGATGTTTCCTGTTTTGAGACCGAATTTGCATGTGACGGAATTTGGCACAATGGACTAATGTACAAACAACGAGAAATTGGAACACCTGATTATCTGCAGAAACTAATTCGAAGCTCACTTACAGACAGATATTTTCAAGTAGAAATAATGTATGCTATGTCAGCGCTCTACCCTATTCTCGCGAGCATCCCACAAGGCTCGGTTCTTTCACCAACATTATTCTCAATTTTCACAGCAGACTATCCAACTCCACACGAAGCAAGTATAGCTCTTTATGCTGACGATATGCTATCTTCACGCCACATACCGACATCAACTTAGCCTATGATTACATACAATCATACATTTACAGTTATACGAATTGGACCAAAAACTGGAGAATTAAAATCAACCCCTCAAAATCACAATCCAAAATATTCACACTCAGACGTCCTCCCTTCCCTACACCCTTACAAATAAATAACACCGATGTACCCTGGCTTTCTCATTCTTCGCCAGTGTCGTGACCGGCCGCACGTAATCAAAAGTGCCGCCACGGAATGACGTCAGCAGGGCGTTACCGCCCCTGGCGGCAGTGGGCAACAACCAGCGCGGGCCAGCCGAGCCCGGCTGAGCGCGGCCGTCACGCCTGAGCGGGCGTGGAGAAACTCGACCCCGCCCCAACTACGCAGCCAGTCAACGGGCCTAAGGCTACTATAAGAGGGCCTCGGCGCAACGCCAAGGCAGATAGCAAGCGACTGTGGTAGTGTGAGGATCTGACGGTATTGTGGTGTTCTACTGTGGAGAGAGAGAGAGAGCGAGAGAGCGAGAGAGCGAGAGAGCGAGAGAGAGAGCGAGAGGAGAGAGCGCGAGAGAGAGAGAGCGGAGAGAGAGGAGAGAGGAGAGGAGAGAGAGAGAGGAGAGCGAGAGAGAGAGAGAGAGGCGAGAGAGAGAGAGCGAGAGAGAGAGAGCGAGAGAGAGAGGCGAGAGAGAGAGAGCGAGAGAGAGAGCGAGAGAGAGAGAGGAGGAGAGAGAGCGAGAGAGAGAGAGAGAGAGAGAGCGAGAGAGAGAGCGAGAGAGAGAGCAGAGAGAGCGAGAGAGACGAGAGCGAGAGAGAGAGCGAGAGAGAGGAGGAGAGAGAGAGCGAGAGAAGAAGCGAAGAGAGAGAAAGAGAGAGAAGCGAGAGAAAGCGAGAAGAAGCGAGAGAGAGAGCGAGAGAAAGCGAGAGAGAAGCGAGAGAGAAGAGAGCGAGAAGAAAAGAAGAAGCAAACGAAAAAACAAAAGATCAAGAGAACGAAGATGAAGCAAAGAAGAGCGAGAAACGAAGAAAGCAGAGAGCAGAGCAGATGACTGAGAAGCCAGCAACAAGGAACGAAGAGAGAGCAAGCAGGCGAAGTAGAGCAAGATGTAGCAAATGCACGAAGGCACAGTACTAAGTGCGAAGAGATTAGCGATATGGTTCTAGTGCATAAGGCACATAATAGCTGTACAAATTGCTCAAATGGCACAATGGCCATAGGCTTAAAGGTATCACAATTGCGAGCAATGGACATGCAAGATAGTTCACAGTAACATATAACAGATACAATAGTACATATTACCAACATAGCAATAGGCATGCACATAGGTACATAGCCATCAAGCATATCAAAGCAGCAAGTCAGCTGACCAATGCATACAATGCACATGGCCACATTGGCAATTCAAATCATATTCATGGTCAATCGCAATCAAAGCAATTCATGATCACAGCATTGCAAATTATTATTGGTCAGTCATGATCAGTTGCATATTGCATGGGCGTATGGTCAGTATGGTCTTGAGCTACATTATTATTCATTTTCATTACTATTGGTGCGATTGCTATTTCTTCAAATTCTATTCGACTGCACACGAGCGATGACGAGGCGAGCGAGGCGAGAGCGAGGCGAAGCATTGCGCAGCGAGAGCAGGCAGAATGAGCGAGAAGCGAGATAGAAGCGAAGCAGCGAGCAGAAGAGCGAGAGCGAATCGAGAAGCAGAGCAAGACGAAGGACGAGAGGCAGAGCAGAGCGAGTCAGATAGGAGCGAACGAAGCGAAGAGCGAGGACAAGAGGCAAGCAGGAGAGAGAGCAATGGAGAGCGAGAGAAGCGAAGCGAGCAGAGCAGAGCGAGAGGGGAGAGGAGAGATGAGCGAGGCAGAGCGAAGAAGCAGGCGAGCGAGAGCGAGAGGAGGAGCGAGAGCGAGGAGAGAGGCGAAGAGCGAAGGCAGAGGTTTTAGAGTATCAGAAATAATGTTTTTGGTGTCACTGAAGAGCCCAAAATTAGCCTAAAATTATGGCGCAAGAATTTTTGAGTTTTGAGAATTTGGGATGGTTTTGGTTTCTGGACTTCTTATTTAGGGGTGAGTTTCGGAATTTCGAAAAGTCGCGCTGAGAAGCCCAAAATTCACTTGTTTCGACCGTACAAAAAAACTTGAATTTTGAGGAAGTGGGGGTGCTAGCTTTACCAACCCTTATTTTGAAACCTTCATTTCGGGGGGTAGTGGGGTACAAAAAATTATGTTTTTGGTGTCACTGAAGAGCCCAAAATTAGCCTAAAACTATGACGCAAGAAATTTTGAGTTTTGAGAATTTGGGGTGGTTTTGGGTTTTTGGTTTTCTTATTTAGGGGTGAGTTTCGGAATTTCGAAAAGTGGCGTTCAGGAGCCCAAAATTCACTTTTTCGACCGTACAAAAAAATTTGAATTTTGAGGAAGTGGGGTGCTAGCTTTACCAGCCTCAATTTGAAATTTTAATTTCGGGGTGTTGGGAGGTAGCCCAAAATTTTTGAATGGGGGCTGAAATTAGACCAAAATTAGCCCAAAATTATGGCGCAAAAATTTTTCAGTTTTTCGAAAGTGGGGGTGCTAGCTTTACCGACGTAAGTAAATTCATATAATGTAACATTGTGCTCGTCAAAATCCTCGAAAGACGAAAGTCGAACGGGAAGAAACAAATTTAAAAAAGTGATTTAACGATATAGATTTTAACAAATCCGGCCGAGTGTTGCGGGTTGCATTTGATATGAATATTTAGTTGTGCATTTTAAACAAATAATTCATGTTCTTAAAGCTAAATTGCAATTCGTCATGAATCCGTGAAATTCTCTTTCTTTAGAGACCTCATTTATCACACTGGGTTGCGTGTGAGAGCCGCAAAAGGTATGTATACTACTGAAACATTATAGGAGGCGATGATGCAATCCTTCTCCTCCTAGATGCAACATCCGATTTTTCTAGAAGCAACATAAACAGCGGCTTTGTGCCACGCTTCGGTGGAGACCTCTGATGCAATCTAATTTTCAGAAGAAAAAAAATGTACATAAAACAATCAGTTTAAAATTTTCTATAACCAAAATTAATATGAATGAGATGAAACTCACTTTTCTTTATATTTATTTTGGCAATTACGTAGGTACAAAAAAATAAAATTGTCAGACCCAAAGAGTTGACATATGTATCTCTACGTATGTCGACGTGCTGAATGCGAATCTGAAGTCAGAATTGCGCCACCAACGTCCAGTTTGTTTGTCTTTTAATCACGAAAACCGTTGTGACATTGTATTTTTTTTGTTTTGGGGGGTTGTTACCAGGTATAAAGACTTGACGCATGCTTCTCTATGAATGTCGATGCGCTGAATCCTAATCTGAATCCAGAATTGCGTCATCACCCTCCAGTTTTTCGCGATTTAAAATAAATAGCTAGCGCCTAAATCGTTCAGCCGATTTTTTCCAAAATTGTTGTCTCGCGATTGATTTAAATGAACTCAAGGCATTCTGAGTTTGAAATGGATATTTTGATTTTTGAGGATACTTTACATGAAGCGTCAAATATTTTCAAAATTTTCTCAAAAATAGCTCCACATAGTTTATTAAACTTTGTCTTCGGATAGCGTGAATGACGCTTAAGAGGTTCTCGTGCAGTCCTTATGTTCGTTGAAATTCCTGATTTTTCGAAAATTGCAAAAGTGTAATTTTTGGGACGTCTTTCTACAACTACAATATTGGAGAGATTTTTTACATAATGAAATCTGTTCCTTAAAGTCTTTAAATCTTTTCGAAGTCTTTAAAATCATGTTTAATTTTTCGAAAATATGATTATTCTTCGTGTAATTTTGCATGAAATATAGGCAACTTTTAATTTTTTAAACATTTTCTCAAAAAACGCTTCATTTTTTCTTTGAATTTTCTCCTCGTATGTATGAAAGGACGGTAAAATATGGTGCTAGTCCCATTTTCAGCGAACTCTTATTTTCGAAAATTGCTTATATTTTAGAATGCTTGTATTTTCGAAAAAAGTTAATATATCAACACTACAACATTGAAGATAAAGATTTTTGCCTTCAACACAGTCTAGTTTAAAACATCGGTTCTCTAAAAAGGTCATATACGTTTTTTAAGAAAATAATCGTTTTCGCGTACTTTGTGCTTGAAATTAGTACAATTAAAAAAAATATTTTCTCATAAACCGCTCCAAATTTTCTCTTCATTTTTTCCAACAGATAAAAGGGACGCTTGAGAGAATGGCGCGGGTCTCATTTCCATTTAACTCTCTGAATGTTCGAAAATTTCAAATTTAGAAATAATGCGAGAAAGTATTCGCTGATGTCGCACCACCCCTTTCTTACTTATGGGGTCTTGTAGAAGTTCGCATCTATGTGGAAATATTCAAGGGCGATTACTATCATTTTAGTTAAAACTTCCCTTATTTGTGATCATCTTAATTATGTTGGGGAGGACTATCATTTTATTCGCTTAGAAATTAACAAGAAATTGATGTTGCCTTCCAATAACGTAGACACATGCATAAATGAATATTAAATATTTTATGTAGAGGTTGAATAAAGTTTTATTCTCACAATTATGGACATGGATTCACAGATGCCTTTTACATCTCACAATTGTTTTTCTATTTTGAAACTCTGGTTTTGTTATTCCTTATTCCGAGCAGCCTTTGAATTATGCAATGCACAGCAGGTTGTTTTTTAGTTGTTTTATAGTATTAAATCACGAAAGCGAAAAACAAGCGTCGACAACTCAGAAATGTGTAGCAAAACGTCTGTACCCAGAATATGGATATACGGTAGAGGTCTGCATTCTCCTATATTTTTACCGGCCAACGCTCGCTCGCCTCCCTTTCTCTCGAGACCACGCGCTCGACCGTCCTTCGCAGCCGGTTGGGGACTCCCGTTCGCCGGTGACCGGTCGAGACTCGGTCGGTTGTCGATATAACCGGCGGACCCTGTTTCGGTGAACTGCGCCTCGCAAGACTCCACCGCCACGTCGGAGTAAATATTGGATGCTAAGTTGCTCAAAGGGAAGGAGTATTGATTGGTTTTTGAAATAAACGACCATTAAATTTCCTTTTACAAAACTGAATTTATAAAAATTTAAATTATTTTTATATATTTATATATATATATATATATATATATATATATATATATATATATATATATATATATATATATATATTCTAATGAACATTTGTAAATGCTTTGGTTATAAATGCAAGATTTATGAAAAATTAACAATTCTGAGAAATATTTATTTTGCTTATTTTCACGAAAATGCATTGTAAGGCATATTTAATTTTCTAAGCTTTTTTCTTGAAATTTATTTCTATTTCTCAAGTCTTGGTTAAAAATGTGTTTTAAATCTCTATTTTTGTTAGTTCTACACAAGGATGTTATTTGTGTTTGACTTTCATATTCTATATTTATAGAGATCAAGAGCTCGCTTTTTTCTCACTTCTTCACACAAGGAAAAGAAGCGGTAGATCGTAGGTGACCGATGGGTCATGGGCGAGCGCTACGTCAGATTCGTGAGCAAACTTCACTCCTTCCTATGGAGCAAGTCGATAACCTCGACTTCCGACATTGATATCTCACTGTCCTAGATGTTCGTCCAGGAAAGTAATGGAAGGGAAGAAAGGCTCTGTTAATTCAAAAAATTATATGTTAGATCTTTCTCGTATGCCAATTATTAACATTAAAAGCAATTAGTATATTTGTTTTTGTAATTTCTAGGCTTATACTAAATTAGAATAATAGGCATTTGTCTATTGCCACTATTATCTATTCCATTATTATTGCCATTATTATTTTTATTGCCAGGGAAAACAAAGGTAATCGCGCCACCCCGGGTAATACCGCCACCCCTCTTCTAACGTCTGTGGTAAGCGATCACAGCGCCCAAATGGTGGTGAAATCTATCGGACATATGCACAACTAGGTTGATGTATGTTGGAAGCTACGAATGCTACAATCCTTGGACCTAGAGACCAAAAAAACTGGGAGGGACCATCAGCTGCGACAGGGGGTGAAACATAACAGTTGTTGGTGCCGAAGTGCGTCTGGACTCAACGTTCCACCCATGCTTATCGACTTAAGGAAGATAATGGCTTCATTACTGGAGAGAGGAGGACCGTAAGTACCCTTTATAGCTGCTCGAATAATGAATGGGTGGTCTAACGAAGAACTTTTCCATGAGTGGCTTGGACATTTTAAAATATTTTCAAAACCTACTGAAGATGACTAGGAGTTGGTTGTGCTAGATAATCATGGAAGTCATATTTCTTTAGATAGTTAAAATTTTAGGCGCAAAAATCACATTCATGTGGTTTCAATTCCCCCTCACACTTCGCATAAAATTCAACACCTTGATGTGTCGTTCTATGGTCCTTTCAAAAGGTCATTTAGCAATGAATGTAACAAATATAGGTGAGCTTTAGAGAAAAATCACACGTTTTATTGCCTATATTTCTAATCAGACATATATTCGTATCGCTAGAAAAAGGAGTGTCCAAACTTGAAAGAATGGGCATATTCTCTCCTAATCGTTATAAATTCAAGAATCACGGATTTTCTTCAGTTCCAGAGATTCTGTCTCTTGTTATTGATGATCAGGATTGTGATGTAGTTCCTCAACAAGATACACAAAGTATTTGACCCAAGAATCAAATGAATGAGAACTAGCCATACCTGGACCTTCAGGATTGACATAAAAGGCGTTTTCTCGTTTAACTAGAGAAACTCAAAGATTTTAGGTGAATTGTAGCAACTCGGATCATACAGGCTATTCTACTGAATTGGCTGGACCCCCAATGAAAACAGTTCTTGAAAAAATGAACAAAAGGAAAGGAGGAAAGGTTGCAATGAAGAAAATGTATAGAATAAAATAAGCAGATAAACTATTGGCGAAGGAGTTAACAAAAAGTAAGACAAGAGATTGAGCATGATGAAACCATTTACAGTGCCGAGCAATCAAAGGTAAAGAAATGCAAAAATCAAGAAAGTGACATGTAGGCGCCGATAAGTTTACAACTAATCATCTTTATCTGATGATGAAATAAGTGAAGAAAATTTTTGCGATGATAACGAGGATTATGTCATTTTCGATATTACTGATAAAAATGTCTAGGTATATATCTTGGATGAATCCGGAACCAATGAGCTGTGGTACAGGTGTGTCTCATGCGAAAAATGGGTACAGGTGTGTTTCATGCGAATGGTGCTAACTATTTTTCTTTCTTTTCTTAAAAGAGAAACGCTTCTAAATAAATAGAAGCTTTTCTCTTTTCTTAAATGAGTGACTTGTTTATTTAATAAGGTAGACATGTTACAACGCTTTATTCTACTACATGTAATTAAATTGAATACTTGAAATAAAAAAGAATGTAAGTGCCACGTTTATACTTTCGAGAAAAATGAGTTTATATATACGTTAAACTATTGGCACATACAATTCCTGACATTTATAATCACCCCGTAACACTATCAAGAAATGCCTCTGAACTTTGATTAGTATTTATGTCATAGGGCTTGATTCATTCATCATTATTCTGGTAAAACCGTAAATTTGACAGAAATAGCACTTACATCTTTTTTAATTCAAGTCTTCAATTCTCATGCTAAAAGCATTCTCATTTATAATTCCTTACCTGCTACGTTTTATTTGTATTATCTGACTATGGCGTCATAACCCCGGTGTCATGGAGGAATTCCCCCGGTAATCTGGTAATGCAGACTGTTAAATTTGTTTAAACACTGAAATTTAACGTTGGTATTATTTTACATGTGGGCCAAAGGTTGATCAGGGTCCTGGTGGGTCGATGCCCGTAGGCTCACACCATTAAATATCAGGAAATGCCCCCATGTAATGGGGATATCCCGACAGAAGAGCTAGGGGAAGAGCAAGAAAGGACGGAGTTTGGTCGGCAAGTCCTGTCTCTCCTCCTCCTTGTGGCGACACCTGGGCAATGCTTGCTGGAGTGAGAGTCCAGCAAGTAGCGAAAGAGAGAAGGGCGAAGGCAAGTCTCCGGGGCCTAAACGGGAAATACATACCTACCCATGCCCACACATAGAGACGTAACTGAAGTAATACGGAAAATAAAAAGAAATAAAACTCCAGGTTCAGATAATATTACAGCAGAACTGCTGAAAGCTGGAGGGAACATATGAAATTTGAGCGAATCCATAATCGAATTAAAAAAATATGGATAGATGAGCAAATACCTGAGGAATGGTTGGAAGGAATTATATGTCCAATTAACGAAAAAGGAGACCCAAAGAGATGTGATAATTATAAAGGTATTACTCTTCTGAATATAGCATATAAATACTTTCATCTCTGATATATAACAGGATATGTGAAATAATAGAACCCAAACTGGGGTATTTTCAAATGGACTTTTGTCCCAATCGCTCAACAATAGATAATATTTATGTAGTTAAACAGATCTATGAAAAGTGTTTCAAGTGTAATATTGACTTTAAGCAGTCTTTTGGCAGAGTTAAGAAACCTGCAATATATTATTAGCCTTATTGCACTGGTAGTACCAACCAAAATTATTAGACTAGTTAAATTAGCATTAAATAACACCCAGACCAAAGTACGCATGAACAACGACTACTCACAAAATTTTGAAATAAATTCAGATGTAAGGGAAGGAGACCCCCTCTCGGTGCTCCTTTTTAGCCACGTAATAGATGGAATACTGAAGAAACTAGATGTTCGTAGTAATATCTCTAATATAATAAAGCAGATTTATGCGTATGCTGACGATGAATTAATTTTGACAAGATCGATGCAGGAGTTGGACTCAACATTCCATCATCTGAAGGCTGATTCTGAGAGAGCAGTTAATTTTAAGCGCCTGTAAAACAAAGTACATGAAATGCTCCCGAAAAGAGTTTGAAAAATTTAAAGTTATCCCGGATGACTTGGAAAGTGAAAATTTACACTCATTTAAATACCTTGGCACAATAATCAATACTAACAATGCAATAGAGGAAGAAATAAAAGAACGGATTGTGACGGAAAATGAGGCATTTTATGCATACAAAACTGTCTTTGACAGTAAATTCTTATCACTACATTCAAAATTGAAATTATACAATAATGTTATAAAACAAATAGTGATTTATGGGTGCGAAACATGGGTACTGAAGCACTAGAGTTTACAAAAATTAAGTATATTTGAAAGAAAGATCTTGAGGAAAATCTATGGCCCTACGAGACTTGGTGATAATATCTGGAAATTGAAAATAAATGATGATTTAGGAGTACTGATCAAACAAAAAAATATAGTTAGAGAAATGAAGTCAAGGAGAATCGCATGGATCGGACATCGAGAATGAATGGACCCAGGTAGAATCACTAAGAAAATAACTGAGTGGAAACCGATAGCTACAAGGTGTAAAAACAAAATGGAAAGACGACGTTGTGGAAGACCTAGGGAGAATGAAAATAACGAATTGGAAAAATGTGGTTCAAGACAGGAAAGATTGGCAGAAGATTGTTGAGCAGACCAAGATCCACCTCGGGTTGTAGCGCCAACATAAGAACATTATTTTATATGGTAAACAACTAACTAAGGATTACTTCTGTACACGTTTGATATTATTCACAAACCATTTACCATGGATAAAAATGAAAATTTCTTAAGGTGGCGCCATTTCTCCGGCATGCTCTACCACGTAACAATTTGACACTTCGCTACGCATTTCCGAGGTGGAGCGACTGGGTTCCGGCCTTCGCGATTTACATATTGTCCAGTCAAAAGGTGTCTGACCCAGGAAAAATGTTCGAAAGTTTTCTTTTTTCTCAGCGGATCTATATGGTTTTGAGAGTGCTGAATTCGAATGTGATGTTTGCCAAAAAATCGGCTCCACTGAGAAAATAAATTTAAAAAAACAACTAAAAATTAGCCTCGTTTTTAGTTTTTTGGTCATATCTTCAAAACTGCGTTTTATCAAAACAATAGTTATTTAAAAATTAAGGGAGATAGCATTTCCTACAAAATGCATTCTTTAACTTTAAATTTGTAAAAAAAAAAAAAAACTTACGCGCTAAAGCGCGCTGAAAAGCGGTTACTTTTTGGACCTCTGGCCCTCTGGACCTCTGGAGAATAGTTCTTTCCAGCAATCCGATCTCGCGGCGGCGCACTAGTTTCACTTTATCAAGCTTGGAAACAACTATTGTGAACAAATAATTGGCATTGTTAAATTATTAACACCTCGATACTCATAAAATCAATAGGGTCGTATTTGCTCGCGCGAAGTAAGTCTATGTAAAACCTTGAAACATGCAATATAACGTACACGTGCTTTAACTACGTATGCATTTTGTAGGAATCATCACAATTTGTTCAAATATCTCACACTTAGCTGAATGTTGTCAGTTATAATAATAATAATAATAATAATAATAATAATAATAATAATAATAATAATAATAATAATAATAATAATAACAATTCTAATAATAGTAATATCAATTATAATAGTAACAATACTAATAATAAAATACTATTCATTCAGAAATGATTTCACGATATTAATGATGCCTAGTGCATTTAGTAAATTCAGGATGAAGGAAATAGAATTTTGGTTTGGCATTCTCCTTCTACATCAGTCCAACTGCAATTTAACACAGGCAGGATGGGATATGCCCATTCTTTTTTCTTTGCTTCAACTTGAACAGTCAACGTGAAACAGAGAATCAATGGGATTAGAATTTTTATTTTTGTTTTTTAAGGGAGGTAGTGATGTGATTTGTGTATTCCTTCACACTGAAGAACATGTTGTTAAGCAGGAAAGCTTTCAATTTACTTTTAAATCTATGTATTGTATTAATATCTTTAATATCATGGCTCAATTTGTTGTAAAGTGTAATGCCCTCTATTGCGGTACTTTTTTGATAAAGTGTAGTTTCAGATTGGGGAACATGTAGGTTATCTTTTGTCGAGTGTTATAGTTGTGTACATCAGAATTTAGAGTGAAAGTGTCTTTGTTTTCCATGAGAATGTTCTTTGTGAAGACAACTATTTCAAATATGTACATGCACGGTAGTGGAAGAATTCTTAATTTTTTGAACAAGGGTTTGCAAGACTCCAGCTTATGAGTGCCGGTCATTGTTCGCAGTATTCTTGTTTGGATAATAAATGTACGAGTGCTTTCAGGGGCATTTCCCCAAAATATTAATCCATATTTCAAGTGTGAGTGTACATTTGCATAATGCAGTGTCCTAAGAGTCTCAATGTTGGAGGACCTGAGGGTGTGTAGGGCATAACAAGATTTGGTGAGCTTCTTATTAAGATTTGAAATGTGAGCATTCCATTTTAGGTTTTCTTGGATTGTTAGACCAAGGAAGGTAGTTTCCTGTGATATTTTTACAGGATTATTATTTATGAGCAAATGCTGGGAGAGTTTTTCTTTGGATCGGGGATTCATGAAATTTAGAGAGACTTGCTGGTGTTTATGATAAGTTTGTTGTCTTGAAACCATTGTACTAAAGCATGCAACATTTCTTGAGTTTCTTTTTCTAATAATTGTTGCGTTTTTGCTTTTATGATTATGTTTGTGTCATCTGCAAACAAAATTGTTTTGTTATTTTTTAAAGCCAAAGGCATGTCATTTATGTATATAAGGAATAATATTGGCCCTAGGATGGATCCTTGCGGGACTCCACAATTTATCATCTGAGGGTTGGAGTAGTATGAGGAGATTTTGTTATCTTTAGTGTGCTGGAGGGTAACTACTTGGCTATGGTTTGATAAATATGATTTAATCCACTGGCCTGCAATGCCTCGGATCCCTAGCATTTCTAGTTTTTTTTAAAGTTGTGATGATCAATAATGTCAAAGGCTTTTGACAAATCTAAGAAAAGGCCAATGGGAATTTCCTTCTGATTTAGTGCAATAAGTATGCCATTTAAAAAGTAGAAAATGGCTGTCTCTGTGGATCTATTACACCTGAAACCATGTTGTGCATTTGTAAGGATATTATTTGCATTGAGAAAGTGTTTGAGTCTATCATTGAAAAGCTTTTCCAGAATTTTTGAAAATCCTGATAGCAGGGAGATAGGTCTGTAGTTCATTGGATCATAACTATTGCCCTTTTTAAACAATGGTTTAATTTTTGCCATTTTGAATACATTTGGGAATATGCCTGTTTTTAGAGAGTAATTGCAAATATGAGATAGCGGTTGCACTAAATATGGAGCACTGTGTTTGATAAGAAAATCTGGAATGTTGTCCAGGCCTGCTGAGAATTTATTCTCCATTTGTCCAATGATTTTAAAATTTCAGAGGGGGTGGTTTCATATAAATATATGGAATTTGCAATTTGTGAAACATTAGTGTTTGTCTGGTGTGTGTTATTGTTTAGGGAATGTTGAGAACTAACTTTTTACCAATTTGTGAAAAGTGTTCATTGAATATGTCTGCAAGTTGTCTTTTTAATAATGTCCCACATATTTTAATAATGTCCCACATAGCTTTTGTTTTGTTACGTGCATTTGCAATGTACTTGTCATTTGTCATAATTTTCGCTTGTTTGATTACTTTTTTTAGGATTGAATTGTATGTTTTGTAGTATGAAATGAAGCTGGGGTTACATTTGTTCAGTGTTAGTATTTTATACATGTTAGCGTTTTCTTTCACAAGACACTTTGATGCCTTTAGTAATCCATGTTTTGTTTTTATTATTTTGAATCTTTCTGAGTTTTTTAAAATTAATTTAATTAAATTTTTTTTTAAATACTTCATTCCAATTCTGTAATCTGCAGTTGAATGTCAAAACTTAAATCTGGCCTCTCACTTAGTTTCAGTTTTCACAGAATAACTCACAGGGCATAGTAATACATACACTTTAAAGTATTTCATGTACTTTCCTGCAGGTGACACTAAGAATAAATTTGGAATCTCAATAATCCTGATCTATTACATGTTCACAAGTTCACACGCAGCAAGATTTTAACTCTCTTCATTAATTAGTGGTTAACTATTAATCCCATATTATTTTCACTTTGTGCCTAGAACTAATAAAGGCCATGTTATTTTCCACCTGAATTCATCATAATTCTTTAGAATATTCATTAGCTAAGTCAAATTAAAATAATAATGATTTGCTGATTTAAGTATCTTTGTTTCAATACAAAGATTCACTGGCATTTCATAAAATTTCAAATTATTTTCCTTTGGTGAAAGTAAAAACTTTGTGTCAACAAGGAATCAACATGTTGAAAATTCTCTTTCATAGCATGAAATATTAGCCTTAAATGTATGTATTAACTCTTAAAGAACACAGAAAAGTGTTAGATGTTTTCTTTATTTACTATCATGACATTCACAAATGGAATCATAACAAAGCAATATCTTCAGAAACAGATAGTCAACTTCTGAATTTCAGTCACTAATAAAAATTGTGCCCTCACAGTTAAATGTTTTAAGTACACATTCTTGCACATAAAAGTAGTTTCCTACATCTGAACACAGTAGCATGAGTCACAATTTTTGTATTAACACAGAAGCTGACACTTAACACAAAATATGAAACAAACAATAAATAGTCAGAGTTCAATGACAATTCTCTAATTTCTAGTGTTGTCTGGACTCATCATCTAGATAAAACTTAATTTTACACAAATTTTCAATAATGTTCACTGAAATAAGTGTTAATTAATATATATTTTATATGGTTACCAAGAAAATCAGTAATTTCTTAGACTATTTCTTTCTTCATTATTTTTCTTTCAACCAATGCAAAACCAGTGCATAAGCAACTGGTAGCAGAACCATCTATAAGACACAGATTCTCAAATGCATCACAAAATATTTCTCTCATTAATATTATTGTATAAAAATGTTATTTTCAAAATATGTGGACAGTTTTGTTAGTGATAAAAAGAAATTTCAAGATTTGAGTTGTTGATTTTTAAAAACTCTTGAGGCAATCATTAATTTCATGAGAGTTCTAATTTTTATGACATGTAATTGAGAAGA
Organism: Teleogryllus oceanicus; assembly: GCA_964035755.1. Lineage (NCBI taxonomy): Eukaryota > Metazoa > Arthropoda > Insecta > Orthoptera > Gryllidae > Teleogryllus > Teleogryllus oceanicus. Next base: position 126,575,562 of record CAXIVR010000001.1, on the reverse strand, counting down.
CTTCAATTTTCATCACAACACACTAATTTTAGATTTGTTTTAAGGTATTATCTAGAAACATTTCATAAAAATTTCCTTTGTTTTGAAGGAATACAGTCATTCTTGATATCAGTGGTAGTTGTTCATTGTATTTTAAGCACATCTTCAATTATTGATAAAACATATATACGCTTAAGTATTAAATTTTCTAATACATTCTTATATACAAATATACATACATTAAAAATGAAAATTTTAACAAACTAACAAAGTGAAAGCACTCAATTCAAATACATTTTACATTCAGAAATTATTTCTGATGAATCCTTATAGGGTCATGCATTCAAAGTTTATAATTTAAATCAGCATATAATATTATCACAAATAAATATGTATGAAAAAAATAAACATCCTCATTGCCATGTTATAAATAAGCAACCAAGAAAATCAAGTGTCTGCACAATTTTAAAGCACATAAATGGTATGGCCTGTATTAGATATTATACTAAAATATTTCATTAGAAACAGGGTCCAAAAAATAGAAATTGTAGAATTAAAAATAAAATAATTTCCTCTAAATAGGAAAAATAACAACATATAAATCCATTTACATTACTTCAATAATATCTTCCATAAAGCTTAAGAGCATAAAGCTTAGAAATAAATATACTGTATCAAAATCTGACAGAAGATATCACAAAAATACTTTAGAAATAGTTTATATTTTCATATCGTTACGCATAACTTAGTGTTTCCAATTGACAACAATTTTTGTTACTTTTTGCTAATGAACTTTCTACACAAATAATCAATGAAAACATTGTCTCTTCCAGTCCATTAGAACTTGATACAAGACATATCAAAGATCCTTATAATAATGGCAAACACATCCACAACATATCTTTACAATGTGTATATGATTCAATATTTGCCATTTCTTTCTTTCAAAATTTAAAGAAAATTCACTGTCATTGCAAAACAAATTCTGGATAAAGACAGTTGCCATGTGTTATTGTCAACAATTAAATTACAATATTCTTCTTGCATAAAAAATACCAAAGGTGTGCGCACAGGTGAGGGGGAGGGGGCCATGGCTTACCTTGAAAGTTTTGAATGGAGCCCTGAAGTCCTATGCATTAAAACAATTAAAATCTATAAATATGTACACCCTGATAAAAAATCAACTATAGAATTGCAAAATAATTGACATTTTGAATATACTTAATATTCTTGATTATATAAACATTACTTTTCAAATGATGTTACATAAATGGTACGTAGACATTTGTAATTTGCAAAATTAATTAAAATTTTTTTAAAATTCAAGAGTATAAGCATAATTAATATGTTCATTTCAGTTCCTAAAAATATAACAGGCTTTTATGTTGCACACAGTTTGGCAATAAGTCAAATAAATTTTATGATATAATATTAAATGAATTATTTATAAAATGTGTAATGAAAGACTTTTCCAAAAACTATTATAATTTTGGAAATTGTAATTTGTCTTCTCTGGAATGTACCCGATGAATTCAATGCAAAATGTTCTTTTGCATTTATCCCTCAAAGGTGGCCAATTCTGATTCGCTCCCACATAGGAAACCCTAAAAATGCATAAAAAAATCAAAAACTCACTCACAACAGCTAAAAGTATTGAAAAATCAATGAAACCACTCTGAAAAATGTGGCCAAGTTGCAGTTGACCCCTCCAACAACTGCCCAAAAATACATTTTAAAAATTTATAAAACAGAAAATTGTTGTATGCAAACAATATGACATGTAAATAAAAAAAGTAATGGAAAAGTGGGTCCAGAAATGTGATTGTTCCTGCTCTCTTGTTTTAGGTTGCCCAAGCCTATGGAAAATACCAAATGGTATTTATTATTAAATACTGAGTTATATTCAGAAGCAAATGTAATGGTTTAATGGACATGGTACGGATGGAATAATATAAACACTTGAGATAAATAACAGACTTCATGCCAAATTATTGCATTTGAAATTAACATTGACATTACAACTTAATCCATTGATATTTTCACATGGAATAATTTATTCATATAAATAATAAGAATGTGGAAACACATTCCTTTTAAATGTGAAAAGTTAAAAGTATTTTAAAATCTTTTTATTGATTTTTAGAAAAATATTACTTGAGCATTTTGAATCAAATATTTGTAGAAATGAGTACTTCCTTCAAACCTTCAAGGGACAACAAAAATGTTCAGCAAGAACATCAACATATCAACTACATGCAGAAATTTTTTCTCTCTAAAACCTTCAAAGAAGTGTTGGACATCCTGATATGGTTAAGAACCTCGATGTGACATTGATTTAGATTTTAAATTATTTTTAAAGAATTTTTCCCTCAATAGCATAGCATATTATGATGGATAAACATTCATTAGGAACATTGAAGTAAATTTATTGCAAGTTAATTAAATTCACTTCATTTATTCATCAATGTGGAATTTGTTTTCAAATCAGATGGATCCGGAATCTGAAGAAACAGAGAATCTCAATCAAAAACTGTATAAACGTAACCTACAGTTTGTGTAAAGAATATTTTCACCACATATACTCTATTTTCCATATTATAAATTATACTACATACATATTGGCATTTCAAAAACCTACTTTTACAGTCTTTCTCATGATTCATAATTATAATGGTTCTAAGAGAAGAGAGATTTATTTTAAAAATAACCATCCCAGCTTATGTATTTACTATTGGATCGTTTGTAATGCACAATAAAAATCTTACTTTGAAATATTTACAAATTTTTATTAATTTTTCTTTGATACCCAGATAATCAGAAGTTTCATGCCATGCCACTAATAGAAGTAAACCTTTGGAGAAAATTAGCATTCTTTGTGGCTTAATCTTGTTTTTTTATTTAAATCCCATCATTTGCAAATGTTTTGTAATTTCCAAAGTAATTTCAATTTTAATGAATGTGCCCCTCACTAGTAATTTTAAAATTCAAGGCAGTGAAGATATTCATAATTATATTCACGTAATAAAAATAACTTTATTATCAGTTGAATTTATGATATCTATTTCTCCTATTGTGTGCCAAAAAGTATGTAGTCAGAGAAAAATATGACAAACTCCAAAACATTTTAGGCACAATGAATTTAAATGCTGGCAATCCTCTGTAAGCTTGTTTGAAAAAAATATTCCCGTAGAAGTTGAATTTATTGGTCTACCTATGATTTTCTTTACCTCAAGGTGGAATAATTGTTGTATCAAATGTGTTTGGAAATCCAACTCATTGATTTTCTTACAATTTCTAATATTTGAGCCATTTGCATCAATATTGTTTTACTTTTTCCCATATCTCTCTTTCTTAACTGCTTTGTGTCTTCTATTTCTCTATACAGGGATATAGCCTAAAGGGTTAGGCTACTTGCAAATACCTTCAGCCCTTTTTCCTTCTTTAACCTGCATTTTGCTATAAGTTAATTCAATCATAAATGAGCAAGCTTTTCTATAAAATTCTGCTGTTTTACCAAGACTCAGATTGGAAACAGCCCATAAAATAAATTCAATATAGCCCACAATACATAACAAATTACTAAAAATGAATCAAATTTCACTTGAATGAAGACTGATGACATGAAGTAAATTTGTATTGTGAGGCCTGGAATCATCTTACATAATTTTAGGCAATAATTAAAAAGAAACTTTCTGTTATTTATTGATTTTGCTATTTTTCAAGCAGATTATATGAAATGTAAATTTTAATAATGGATTTTCAATTTTCGCAAAAATTCATATTTGAAAACATATTAAAATTATGTGGGATTTTCAACATTTAAGTGAATTCATAGATTTTCTTCTGTTCCTGTCCTTAATTTCTGGTTGTTTGCCTGGTTTGTTTGTTTCTCAGTGATAGATTGGGGATACAAACATTTCAATTATCATGTGATGAAATCATCAAGTTTAGACCATCACAGTAGTTTATGCAGTTAGTTTATAATGTTAAGCTTTATTGAATGAGTACATGTTCTGAAAATGAGCGATGTTAGGAGCTAATTTTCAAGTTTGTACAAATGCAATAAAGCAACATTATAAACAAGTTGCATACTATTGTTTTGTATAACAGCATTATAAATTTATAGGAGAATCAAATTTCATTTTGTGAAACAACTTTCTTGTGGCGTATTGGATATTTGACATTGTGTGAGAAAATGGTGGTTGGCTGCTTCATATGCCATTACCTCCCCACAATTCTCCTGCTGCAATTGTCTGAATATGTGATGACGCAATCATTCATGCTGTAAAATGATAATACATCATCATTTGCACCATAAAATGCCCTTTTATGAATGATTTCTTGCAGCAGAGAAAGTAATTTTTTATTCTGATATACAAAAAAAAAAAAAAAGGTTAAAGAAATCTCTTTATGAATTGTAAAAGAAATACACAAATGAAAAACATAAATGATTCAAATGAATTGATCAAATTACAGGATAAAGTCATAAATACTGATGTTCTTGTTAGGATAATAGCTATTATATTATCTTTATATTGACGAAGGAAGAAATAGCATACTTAGTAATTATGAGGGACATGAGTAATGGTGAAGTGTTTCCATGGCTAAACTAACCGAAATTATTAGAAAGAGGCCTTCAAAATTGTTCCTTCAAATTAGCAATCCCCTATGTAGTTGACATCAACCTCCTAGGGTCTAATTGAACTTTCTTAGGGGTGATAGTTTCAATGCAATTTTCGGGGGATTCATAACAACTAAAATGAGAATTTCGCTAATGCCTACTAACTAAATAATTATTTATTTGTTAGTTCAAAATATCTAGGATTCCAATAGATACCAAATGAAGTGAATAGAAAAAATTTTACATTTCAAAAAGTCACATAAGTGAATAATCATATTGTTGCATGAAACAATGTGTAGCACAACTTTCATGTCTTCATCAAACCAAGTAATGCAAGTGTGGGAAAGAAGTGTTCATGGTATTCTTTTTACTATAATTTTGATTAAAAGTACTTCTTTTGTAATCACGTTGGTTTCTTGTTTTCTCTGTAGTAGATAATTCTTTCATTTCATTTTTATTTTCAATATAAAATTAATATGAATATTTATTTTAAATTTGAATTTTTATTTCAAAAATGTTAAAAGACTTCCCTCCTTTTTTCCTTTCATTTTTATCTACAAGAGTAGGTTTCAAAATGAAATGTTGCATGATATACCATTTCTTCTCTTTTCTTTTTTTTTCTGTTATCTGTAAACAAACTAATAAAATTGGATACCTAGCAAAATATTTAATATTGAGTATTAAGAAAGCTCATTAGTTTGAACATGTACATTAATTTACTGTGAGAGATCAATGGATTTAATAATTATCACAACGGAGGCCTGCAGTAAAAGAAGCTCGGAAAAAATTCCAAACAGAGAGCATTTCAACAGAGTTAATGAAGCAAAATTGTTAAAAAAGTTAACCATTTTAAGAAGCTACTTCTAATTACAATATTTAGGATAATTATTATTGTGAATTTTTGTATGACCAATAAATAAATATATCTCAGTAAATGCACTCAAGCAAATTATGTAATTTTAAAAATGTGTGGACAACAGATTGTTGAGGAGAATGTATCTCTTTCAGCAACCGACAGTGATGGCCTTGGTAGACACCAATGAGTACAGAACACATGCAGATATTATACAGTTACCAGCAAATACTTCTAGGAATAATACCATGAACTCTGAAGTGCTTTAGGTTTTGCCACCAGCAAAAATTTCCAACCAGAACCCAGTAATTATAATTGACACGACATGAAAACAAATATCAAGGCAATAATGTTCAAGGTAAAAAAAGAATAAGAAAGAAATTTGAGTGACACCTATAGAGGATTCTCAAGATTGTGTCATATTATCTTTTAGAAATGTAAATACATTTCAAGAATTTTAGAACACCTTACAAACAAAATAAGAAACAATATATATTGGATACATATTAATAAATACATTTCCTCATAAAAAATTAAATCCTACAAATGCCACTTTCAGAAACAAAAACAATGTTTTCATCAATGCCATAAGAGTTTTTTAAATCAACAAATTCAAGCCTGTTAGAATCTTTTCTTCTCCCTCAAAGAGGAGTAATTATGATTTCAAGAAATGTATGATTAAACAAGTATGATGACAACTCTTCATAATTTGCAATTACCTACATGCAATTTGGTTTCTCTGATGGATACCACAATTAGATGAATGAAAATACCAATTTCAAATAAAAATTACTTTACACCTTTAAAAATGAACGAAATGTTAAGTTATAAAAGTAAAATTCTTATTTGTGTTTATTAACAAAAATGTAGGCACTGTAAATTATACAACTATATAGTCACTCTTTCTTTCCTTTAATACTAATGGTGCAAAGTTAACAATTGGTAGGTAATAGGATAGAGTACAAAATGGCAATGTGTGCTAAAAATACAATGCGTAATGGCAATATATTCACATTTGTTTCAGATATCACAGAACAAAATAATAATATAAAGAAAGAGGTGTATATTGGAAAAGGCAAATGCACAGTGAAGATGTGATCAAGAAGTTGACAGCAACAAAAGTTCAAGACCTGATAAGCAATATGTCTATTCACAATTCCAGTGTTTAGAAATTCTTAATATCAACTGATAAAGAATAAGAATTTTAATGAGGAAGAAAATATATTTCTGCTATTATAGAATCATTCATTTGGAGCACAGAGAAATGCATGAATATATACAGGAAGTAACTGTTTGTTTTCTCTGCAGACTTGCTTATACAAAGTGTTCTTGAATGTTTATTAAGTTTTTCTAAGAAATATAGTAAATTCAAAATCACAGATATGTTGCTATTAGAATTGTACTGCCTAAGTTGTACTGTTACTGAAAGCATTGTTTAATTAGTCTTAATTATCCCCAAAAGGATTTTTCTTGTGATTATCCCTCAGGTTAATTATATAATTAAAAAAAAACAAAAAAAACATTTTGTGTCTAGACATTTCAAATTTGATCGTATTTATGGTATAAAAATACACTTGCCATGTTTATTAATTTTGCTACTTGTATTTTTAGTATAGGCTAAAAAATAATTCAAAAACATAATAAATATGGTCACTTTTTGATTTTGTTCACCACATAAAATAATGATACAATTTTGAATTGCTATTTATAAACTTTCTAAAACATAATAGAATTAAACAAAAAGAGAACATAAAAGGAAACAAAGAGGAAAAGCAAAAAGAAGCACTGAATTTTCTTTAAAATATAATTAATTAGAGAGTGTTATTGTACTCAAATGTAAATAGATATTTAGATCTTTTGTTTAAATTTTTCTCAATTTTTTTCTGAATAAAGAAGAAGCATCATTCAAGTAAAAAAAAAATTAGTTCTAGGAGATCATATAAAATATTAAATGTTATCAGTAACAATTTGTGCAACAACCTGTGCCTAAACTTTTTAATGGCTGTTTTTGTTGGATATTATTTAGCTGGCATACTAAATTACATTCCTTTATTCTCACAACCATACTTTGCTCTCATTAACTTCACATTGTATGTACCCAATTCCTATCAAGATGCTGGGTTCAGAATTACATAGTAGTTAATGACATTTTTATTTTATAACTGTGTACTGTATTGTAGGTAATTACATCTCATAATTACCAGATATAATTGGTAACTTCCCTCTACCCTCAAAAAGCAGTACCTAATAATTATATTTTCAAGAAATGGGTACTAAATACAATTAATGCTGACACTCTTCATTATTTTGTCATAAGCAATTTGGTTTCTCTGATGGATGCTATAGGTGTGATATACGGATGACAGTGGTGGCTTGTCAGATGAAGAAGGCGAAGTGCCAATGCTCTTATTTAACACAATTCATGTTCCTTTTTCTTTTCTTGAATTTATCTTTGTTTCTTTATGTGTTCAAAACAATTAGTTTTCTAGCTTTTGAAATATGTGCATTCCTTTAGGTCAGTTTTCCCATACTATCATCAGGTTTTGGCTCTTCGATCTAGCAACAGGATATGAGGATCTGACAAAGGTCCAGAGTGTATTATAGGGAGTTGTGGTGTAGTTTCTCCAGTGCATTCCAAGTGTGTGTGTGTGTGTGTGTGCGAGTGTGTTTTTTTTAAGCTTACATACTTAGCAATATGTATGCTACCTACTACATATGAAGTGGTATTGAACCAAAGAATAAATACAAATTTTTGATGTCATTTTAGAAAGAAAATTGCGGAGGAAGTCGTAAAAGCCCACGGCATTAGAAACAATAACCAGAATAGATTTTGCAGCTCCAAATTCAGTCTCCTCATTGGTCACAATCTTGGAGACATTCCAATTAGCAGATATGATAACGCATAATAGGAGTCATGTGTAAATGATTCGATGACATATTGCCTACAATGGCATTGCATGCATGTTATGTTCAGTATTGTCTTGGGGTAGACGGGGTGACATCAGTCCGAAGCACAACTACCAGTCTGAAGTTTCCGTGTTTACTTATTTTACTGCTGGCCACAAACATTTTTGCATGTCATTTAGGCATGAAAATGTATTTGAAAATATGCACTGCACAACCTCTAGATTCTTTTATGAAAATCCACTGAAGGCCGGAACTTCGCGCCATCTAGGGTATTATTTATTGTTGATTATGTGTTGTACAACACATGTACAATGATTTGTACCACTACATCGTAGAAGTCAGCCGACTGGGGTTGGTACCAGTTTGACAGTAACAAGTAACTCTGCGCCATTGTAATAAACGTCTTGCTGACAGGAAAGGAATTTGCGAAGGGGCATCCAGAACAAGAGCATTCGGTATGTTCAGTGTAGGTGATGTCTTCCTGCCAGATAACACTTGGCCACACACGGCTCGCCTCACACCTTCAGGTTCCTCTGGGAACTCTCTGGTGCTTGACCTTCCATCCTGTGATCCGAATCTCCCAGCGATTTCCATATTTTCTTCCATCCCAAGAAATTCTTGGCCAGTCAGAGTTACGCGTATTGCAGTGATGCCGAGTTGCAGATAGCTGTTCAGCCTGTACACTGGTACCCATACCACGCAGCAAACTTCCACGACACAGGGATACTAATGGTGATTCCACGGTATGTCAGACAAATGTCACAGTTCTGGTGTTGATTACATCAGAAAATAGTGCAATATGAGCTGTGTCTGCAACAATTTTTTCCCCAGGAAATGCCATTTTCTTTTTGTCGAGGACTATAAAAGAACCTCCAGTTTCACTAAACAAACACAAAATATTAAATAGTATAATCATCATATTTTTGAAACAATATTTTTAATTTTTAAAATCAAACCTTTTAGTATAGACGATTCTTTGATTAATGATTGTTTTACAAATCATTTACAAATTCCATGACATTCTTTTGAATATTTTACGATTTTTTCGAGACGTGCCCCATTCATGGATGTGGGCCACTAAGCAACTACTTATTTTCCTTGTAGGTGAATCTGTTTCTAATACAAAAGGGAAGCTGTCTTTCCACAGGCGACACCATTGCCCTAATGACATTTCTCTCTTTTCAAGGTTTTGCCCTTCTTTTCTGTAAGTACGAAAATCACGGAGGACAAAGAATTTTCGAGCTTTAGAATTAATATTGAAAACGGTATTCCTTAAAATATAACATTCATGATCATCAAGACTTCAACATGGAAGTTGTTCTTAATGCAAAAAAGTAAAAATATCACATTCTGTAAATATCACTATTTAACTCAAGAACGAAAATTCTTAAAGAAATAATGATTGCTCCACATCAAAACTGGGGTTTCCAGTGATATTTCGTCTGCTGAATCCCCATACATATTTTCAATGGGCAACTTCACTCCCGCACGAGAAAGAGTCTCTTATGCAAAATCGTATTGGAATTAAGGTGGAATAAGTAAAAAAAAGAGAAGGGGGGGAGAAAGACAGAGGGCGATACTCGATAAGGTTCTGTACTGGAATCAAATGTTTGATAGCACTTCATATGATGGGGTGTCTCTCAGACAGTCAACCATCCATTGACACCGACCAAGAAGCCTATGTATTGAACTTTGTTTCTAGCACATTTCTTTTAAACCCTTCCTTTTTCTATTGCTAACAAAACTGACTACATATGGAGCCACACATTGCAATTGTGTATAGGTGAGTTATTTCATGTGGGGAAAAAACACACTACCGTCTTCTCATCTATTAGACAAACAAATGTTTGTTATTAGTGAAAAACGTTTCGTTTCTACATAACAGTTTCTTGGCGATTCCTCATCTTCTATATCGCCCAGAAGGTTACGTATGCTTAAAGTGAACTGAAGCGAAGAGAATATTTTAAGAATTTTCAAAGAAAAAATATTCTTTTTTTGGATGCAAACGACGGAAAACGAAAATTTGAGAATTGGGGTGAATATTACGACAGACCCGTATCGAGCGCGGCAGACATTAGACCCGACCTAGCCTGCCGATCAGTCGCTAGAACGACAGTGCACTTGCTATTTGCGAATGACATTAATGTCCTTCCGACTCTACAACAACGTTACAAGTCATGGCAACGCACTAATTCCAGCGATAGTCACACTGCGATGAAATTGGAAAATTACAAAGAAAAACTTTCTATGGGCATCTATGCTATACAGAACGGCAAAGGAAATATTTATTGCTAATATTTAAAGGAACTCGCTGGCGTGTTTTTTACTTTTTCGCCCCTCCTTTGTAAGAAAGTATTGAAATTGTGCGCTGGAAAACGGCATATTTTCGGCAGAAAAACTTATTGCCGGGCCCTGGTAACGAAGATTGATTGATTACTAGTGCTTCCTGGCGCGTCAACTTCTAAGGTCATTAGTCTCACAAGTGTAGTGCGTGCTTTTTGCTCGGAAGGTGGCGATGATCTTGCCCCGCTGAATGGCGAGATCCAGCACCGACCTACAGTCGGCTAACGGTCTTTCCAATCAGGTGTCTTCCCCGGGGCGCCGCTCCAGCCGGGACAAACTCTAAGATCCCGTCCGATCTCCCGGCACGTGTGGTAGTGTAGTGGATGGATGTGTAAGTGTAAGTGTGAGTAAGGGGTGAGGATAGAACAAGGAATGGGTAGGAAAGATCGCCCGCAGTCCGTGGCCCGTTGGTTAGGGTACTGCTTTGGCATTCGCCTTGATCGGAGAAACCACGGAAAACTACCGACTGCCCCGGAACAAAAAGGGGAAAATCTTGTTAGAAAAATTGCTTCCTCTGACATGTGTAGTTAGAATCCATGTTTTGTGGGTCCTTGCTTCCGAAAAATAGACGGCAAAACTTGTGCCTGTCCGTTTATAATAAGGTTTCTTAAAATGGCAGTTTTGGCGATTCTTCTTCCTTGAACGTGACTTCTTATGAGGATGAATGAAACGAAAAAGAGTGACTGCCCAGAGACAGAATAAGTGCTTTCTCCTTCTTCTAACTAAATAGCCGTATTTCCTCACCCCGAAACCTTACAGCACACGACTGCCGCAGAGTCGCTAAAAGTGAAAGGGATGTCAACGGTATTTCTCGTGGTGGCCAAGTTGGCACAACTCTCAGTCATGGGTTGCGAGGTGAAATAAAGATATGTATCCCTACTTGAGAGAATCTCCAGCTGCATCAGAGGTGCACAAGCACCCCATTTGAGCCCCTTCTTGGGGCGCTGAAAAGACCTCGCCCCGCGCCCCACGAGAACCAGGAAAGTTAGCATAATCCCCGACGGCCGGGCTGTCTCTTCACTTTTCTGCCCTTTAGATTTTTCTTTCGGAAATAGTCAGTCGCGAGGTTGAACGGAAGGTGCAAACCATGGCAGGTCCCGAACGAAATCAAGTACGTGCGAATCGTCGCAACTGCATTAGGTATTGTCAATGTTCGGTTCCAAATATATTTGTGAACTTACAAAAAAACCAAGTCCAGAGGCCGAATTACACATATCTACAGTCGACAATGCGAGTGGCATTGTATAATCTCAAACAATGTTTCTATTTTCTTCCTTATGTAAATAAAATTACCAGCATTAAAACATTTATGAAGTGCATATATTTATTAACAATGTTAGATCCTTAAAGATTCTGTTCTTGTTATTTAAATTACAAATAGTTTCAAAATCATTTGCAACACTAAAGGTTGACCATGAAATTTGTGAGAGTTATTGAGCAATTTAATCTGAAATAATAGTATACAAAATGAAACCTTCCCTCTGCAGAAGCTACAGCCATTACTTCAAGTCTTTAGTTGTCAAATTCAACTGATTTAACATATTTCCATATTAAGAGCCACAGGCCTTTCCTCCCACCGAGGTGAAAGTCTTTCAGTAGAAGCTGGTGGGGTATGGAAGGGCTGCCACCACCATCATGGGGCACGTTGCTGGGACCTTTGTGCAAGCCTGAGCTAGATGGCCACTGTGACATTGAAACTTATGTTTCTCCTTAACATGCTCGATCTTCATCAGCTATCTGACCGAACATCTTCAAAAACAAAAAAGTAGTGAAAATTTGATATTCAAGAATGAGTTATAGCTGTGGCAGTAGTTGTCTTTATGGTTGTCATTGTCAACCAAAATTCCTATGGTAAAAAATTAAAATATATTTTTGCAAAAATAGTCTTCAAATGTTTTGCTATTTTTTCTTTTTTTTATTGTGGTCACAAAACTGTAGTAACCCTACTTGATTGATAGTTCAGGGTTGCTGTTGCAACTACTTTTCTTCACATGAAGACCCCTTACAGTTGTGAATTTCAAATATTGACCACTAATTCAGTGCTGGTACTAGGTTATTTTGCACCCCCAGGCAAGTTGAGATATTTGCAATCGCTAGCCCTTGGTCAGGCAGTTGGAGGATGCAAATTAGAGCCTCAGAATTTTTTTTCAATGTTCAATATACAACATACAATGTGGTATGAAAGAATTTATTTTATGTTATGAACTTATTTTGTATGTCCATAAAGAAATATACTTACAAAAATGAGTTTATGAAGTCTATTTTTTTAGTTACTCTGATAAAATTTAATTTTACATGACAGTTTGTCTTATGAATTGTTTTACTAATTCACTTGGATCAAGTACTTGTCCTTCAGCATGTTTGTTTGGTTTATATGATTGAAAATCTGCATCAAAGCTTTATATAGGCCAACTATATTTCCAGGATGATATCTCAATGGTTTTAAAACATTGATGAGTTTTCCCATCTGATATTACTCAGCAACTTAACAATATTAAAAATCAACCACCCTCGACCATTCATCACTTAATTAAAAAAAACTTTTTCTTATAAAATATTTTATATTGACAAATGGTCAAAATTGTGCTTCTTTTGAGGTTTGTGCTGGTTATGACAACAAATAAACAGTTTTTATTAAGTTAAGTTTTAGGATTGACTTGTAGTTGCATTTTTTATATTTTCCCACTTTGGGTTGGGTTCAAATTAAAGTGTCTCAACTGGAAATTGATAATGTGTGCCAAACAGGCAAAAAAAAAGTGTCTGAAGTGTTCATAATATGAATAAACAACTCTTGACACATGCTTTAATGATGCTTTTTAGGAAACAAAAAGGGAAATGCTATTAGCAAATCTTCTTTAGTCTTGAAACATTTATGCAATTCAGTACACATTACTATAATGTGAATGCACTATATTTCTCCCTCTTTCACTAGTTCCTTGTGGTTTATATTGTAATGAATTCTATTAAATATTTAGAACATTATCTCAAAAAAAAATTGAGATATTCAATTATTGTATTGCTTACCAGTGCTTGTTGCTGTGAACTATAAATTAGCCAACAACTCCACCATGCAGCAATGCCTTATTCTTCCTTTCATCTTTAAAATTCTAAATGAGAAAAGGCTATTACTACGTAGTAAACAAGGCTCTCCAGCACAGGCACTGCATCTCATAATATATATAAATGGTTTTTAACATTTATTAAAGAATCAAAATTCTTTTCATCAGCACCTGAAACACTAGTTTTTCTCTTAAGGATCCATCAAAGTTTCAAATATAAACTTACTTAAAAGTTTCTATCTACACTCACCATTAGAAACCCTAGAATTTGGTGGAGTGGTATAGAACATTGGTATCCAAAGGTTTGGAAGATGAGTTAGGTGAAACACATGGTTGTGGTACAGATGGAGTGATAGAGGGTTGATTGATATTAACCACTGTGGGAACTAGCTGTTGGGATTGCCCAACAGCAGAGGAAGCTTGAGAGAGTATATGAGCAGGTGGAGATGGGCCTGAAGGTACAGATCTTACTGATGGCAAGGCTCGAACAGGTGGAATAGGTCCTGATGGTGAGCCTCGTAAAATGGTTTGTGAATAACCTTTAATATTAGATATCTGTGAAGGAGAGCAATGTGAAGGAGCAGAATATGACTGATTTGAATTTGCCACTTGCTTGGTGTCGTTAGGTACTGATGTAGAAACTGGAGCAGTCGAATTGGGAGGAGTAGGAGTAGATGTAGTCGAAAAGGTTTCTTCTGGAATATCTCCCAGCACCTGCTTTATCACAGACTGAGGAGATTCTGATGTACTTGTGGTATCCTGGCTACCTTCTGGAGATGCACATGCGTCAGATACTACCATATGGCTGCTGAATGGCTCAAGCACTTCAGTTGTTGAAGGTGACCTCAGAGTGTTTGGAGCAACTGAGGTACCGTGAGACTGGATTTGAATAAAAGTACTATTTTGCCTGGAAAAAAATGTGACAAGATAGTAAGCAAAACAAGAAGTATGAATGAAGAAGAAGGTGCACTTGAAGACTATTTCCCATGTTTTATAGATCTAAACACCAAATAAAGACTGTGCATTTGACTTAAATATTTGTTTTTTTATAAAAATTTTCCCACTGTAATATTTGAGAGAATTTTCCATATGTTTATATCATAAAGAATAAATATACTGGCATGTCAAAACCCTTACATCAGAGTGAAATGTTCTTTAAAAGAAAATTATGATGGTTTAAAAATACATTGTCATTCACTCACACTTTGACAGCTGGTAATGAAAAGAATTGGAATTAATGACATTATATTACTAACATTGAAGATATGTGACATGGAATAGCTTAACAACTCACTCTGTATGTATAATAATTATTAAATAGTTATTATACATATTTATATAAAAATATATAATATTATACATATAAAATTACATAATGGTGTAAAACATTTCAGCTTGGACTCCTTTCTATTCCAAACACCTTGTGTGTGAATCAGTTGATGTAATAAACAACATTAGTGAATACCCATCTATTTTCATCACTTCTCTAAATTAAGCACTTTTTCAAGTAACCAAAGGGTCTAACTTTTCATTGTAATTATTAAAATTCCTTGAGTTGATACTTCTAAATAGAAATAAAATAAAATATGCTCTAATTCTTCTGCCATTTTCAGTACTTATAACAGTAAGAGTTCATTATGAAACTATTTTGTGTAATTCAGTACTTGTGTAAACAGTTAATTCAATTTCCTTGCAATACAGAAAATGAAGTACTAAGATAAAAATGATACTAAATCAATATAACACATATCAGTACTTTTATATTAACAAACCTTTTAAGTATTGAATACTAATACTGTCTTAAATGATAAGATTTTTTAAATGACTAAAATGAAAGTTCCTGACAGTAATGATTCAAATTACTCTTTGCATTCATAAAGAAAAAATTAAAATATATAATGTGGAATTTTGTGGTCACCACATTTTCTTCCTTTCTTTCTTCCCTTTAAAAGTATGCAGCCCTCTTTAGAAAAAGTAAACATCTCAATTTTTATTTGCAATATGATAAATAATATTTTTGAAAAATACACTTGCAAAATAAAGGTACATACAGATAGATACCCTTACAGATGGAAACTTTTTCTGCTAAAATATTTTTAGAAACACTTATTTACTCATCACATTGACAAATTCACAGCATGCAACTATGTTTCAAATTTTATTTTAGTTGCAATAGGAATTATATCTATATTAATAAAAATGAAGTCAATGACATAAATCCAACATCGATACCAAAAAGTAGTGCAAGAATAGATACAAAATTTTTATAGGCTCTTCTTCAGAATTCTCGCCGTATTCTTTCAAAGTTTGATAAAGATTAACACAACATAAATGCAGACAATAAATCATTTTAATAATGTATTCTTAGATTCACCACAATCATTATTTTTTGCATGTTTCTAAAAGCAGATTGGTTCCTAATATATTTAGCCAGAGGCTAACAGTACTGCAGAAGAACTAGTACTAATGCCTAATAGATTTGCTAGAGGCCAGTAGCAGTGCATAAGGTCAACATTTTTACTCTAATAGCAATGTGCTGTAAAATAAAATGAAAGAAAATTATAGTATTTTATTAAAATTTGTATGAATTACACTAAAAATAATAATCTTAAACACCATGGTTTATATAAAAGTGATCTTTTTCCTCTTTCACAAGGATTGGATATGAAGAAAGCCCAGGCAATGACGGGTATTTTGCTTGTAATATATACCACTCACGGTAGTGAATTCGATGTTTGTTTTGCAGTTTTTTAATGGATGCACACTCACAAGTAGTACAGTTCAAATACTAAGCAAACATTTGCAGCAGACAATTCAATTCAATTTGACAATTCAATTGCATTGTCATTTCTGTGATATAATATCATAGACTTTTGTAATGTCTTTCCTCTATGATGTGATCAAGAAATGAGATATACGATTGTTCATTTGCAACATCTAGCTATTTAGGCTTTTCAAAAGTGTGATAATTTACTTGGGTCCTTCAATAGTATGCGATCAACATTTAGTTTTCTGGACACCATAATCTCAGATAGATTTCCACTAAGAGCTTTTGATTTCTGGGAAAGAAGACAATTACATCGCAAACACATTTTTCAATGTTGTACTTCAACATGACCTGTCTATCAATGTAAGAGATAATAATTTCATCATGAAATTCTTTAATCTTTGGTCCTCTGACAATTCTACAGTACCACATAATTTTATACTTAATGATGGGCAAGCATGAATGCTCTGTCACTAACATTTTGGTTATTCTTAGTATCATTTCTAGTTTTGTGAAAGATATTATTTTTGAATAGAAGATATATTTGAAGATTTTTTTTGAAGAATAACTTTCAAAACAAATATCAATTTTGAAAAAATTAAATATTTTGTTAACATCCTTAATTAATATGAGTAAATAAAATTACTCTTTAATAAATATTCTCTATGGTCAGAAAATTTAGGGTTAAAAACAAGCAATACAGACTAAATATAGAACAGGAACATGAAAAAAAAATGTTTTAACAATGAATGTTAGTTATTACTATTGAAATGTAACTATCAGAAAATGCATTTTACTTCGCTTGATCTAAAGAAATAAATAAGTTCTGTAGCTTTACCATTATCATTGTTGTGTTTGTCATGTCAAAATGACTATTGAGGTCACTGATAATCAGTTTGTAGTCCATGCAGAGGAAGTTTTTTAATGTAAGAGTCAGTTGAAGGAAATATTTATTCTATAAACACCTGTTACTCTTAGTTGATGGCACAGAAAATGACAGAAGAAACTCAAAAATAAAAGCAATAATTTCCAATAAATAATACTATACATAAACATGCCAATTCAACAAAATTTTACATTTGTGCAAAAATATATTTTCAAATAACACCATAGTTAATTATAAACAAATCTGAAATTGTAACACATATCAAGAAAACTATTTTCTTACTGTTTATTCATTATGTTCAATTAATTATTGATGAGTTGTGTATAGTGAGCTCTACCAAATATTTCAATATTATGGATGCTTTGAGAGATCATTAATAATATCAATACTATTTGGAAAGAAAGACCAAATATGGATATTGTACAAATGTTGTGAGTGTACACACTTTTATCATTTACTCATTTCACTCAAATATGAATCAAGAAAAGCATATTTTGTACAATTTACCATTTTGAAATAATGTAATATTTTTAATTGACTTAATGATACATTTTGAGCAGAGACATTCATATACCAATAAACCTCATATATTCAACTACATAGAATAGAACTTTTCCAACCAAGTGTAGTATCTCTCATTAATGTAAATCTAATTATCAGTAAAATAAACTGAATGACACAGTTTTATCAATTTAAGGATATCTTACACTAGAGCATTCCCATTCATTTGCTCACTGCGATGGACATCTCGTTGAACTGGTGGTAAGGGAGGTGGATGTTGAGGAGGCTGCGGTAACTGGGGATGTTGTCGTTTGATTTGTTGTGGAGCCATATGTTCTCTTATAGCATATGTAGGTGGTGAGTCATATGGAGGTGGTGGTTCAACAGCTCTGAGCCTCGAAGATGATCCAGTTCCACTATCTTCTAGTATATCAGGTCGTGGTGCTGCAAACAGAAATAAATTAGTTATTTATTTTTTAAGTGTCATATTCAAATGTTATTGTTTTTAAAAAGTATCCCTAGATATGTGTATAGTTATTGAGTAAGGCTGGAAATGAAATTACTATATACTACAATAGGTTTATGCAGAGAAAGTGTTTTCTTTTTAAAATATTTTTCTTATTGTTGACACACAATTACACTCTTTTGCCTTATTCAGTAGACATTTATAACTAGACTGATACAATTAATGGTTACCAACTACAGGACCACAACTCAAATTACGAAATAACTTTTCTCCACTATATCTGTATTTGCATACTGTGTAGTTACTGTTATCTGTGTCAGTATCTTCAATATACCAAAAATCTATGGGCATAAGTCAAAAATGTTATCAAGAGAGAAATTATTATATGAAAAATTTACCCCCAAAATTAACATACTGTGAGGAGGAAAATTTCAGTTTATTTTATATTCTCATTATTTCTCTTTATAATTAGGGAGTTTAAATTGAAATAGTGAAAAAAACAAAACAAAGAGAGATTACTGATGATTCAAATGGAGTTTTTGAGACAAAGTTGCAGAATATCTCGTTTACACCATGTACATAATGAAGAAATGAAGGAGAAAATCGGAATTCAAAAGAATATACTGAAAAATCTGTCTAAACTGGATCTTGTACAAGCCGGATACCTGCCTTAACTGGAAAATTTCTCGTGAAGTCACCTGTGAAGTTAAGTGGCATTTTACACAAAATAAAACAGAACCTCTCTAACGCAGAAATGGAATAGTTTCTCATATCCTGCAGGAAGAACATCTTTATAAAACGAAATTCCTGTGAATTTAATGCAGTTGACAGAGATACGCGGGATGTTTTTAAAGAAATGAATGCATCTGCAAGTCTGTTTTAAATTTTCTATCCTCGTGACATGCGATTTAGTCATTGCAGACGGACATTGAATGAAAGAGGGGCTTTAGCGGTCAGTGTAGAATTCAACCTTGAGGTCATTTGTCTCTCAAGGCATGCAAATAGTTTCAACAGAGCCATTAGGCAGTAAGGTGTGGTGTATTTTTCAACTCAGAAGCTGACAATGAAGAGTGTTTAATATACATTTATTGGTGATTTCTTCCATAAAAACTTTTGTATTATTGTATTTTGATAATTATAATGGTCTTGTAATTTAGGCCTACTACTTTCAGGGCAGAAATATCAATATCACAAATGTCATAAAATGGACAACCTTGCATAAAACGGAAACCTCCCTAAACTGGAATTTTTTTGGGTCCCGATCGATTCCAGTTAAGACAGATTTTACTGTAATAGATACTGTAGAACAAAAACACCTGCAATGGTATGGATATCTGCTGAGATTGCCAGAAGTGAGGTGGCCCAAACAAGTATATGAATAAATACCACCATATAGAAGACGGTGGGCAATTCATCAACTCCATGGAAACAGGCAATACTAACTCCAATGGCGATGAGAAATTTTACAGAGGAAGATGTAGTGAATAGGGAACACTGGAAAAGAGGAACCGAGAAACATCACTAGATGTAAACCACTTCGATATATACGGGGGCAATTCCATGTAAAATCAGCTGAAAAAAGCATGACCCCTTCTGATCGGTCTACAAATTGTTTGACTTGTTCAATGTGATGTAAAAAATGCTAAAACCATCATATTTAGTTTATATATTTGACTTGAGGTTGTTTTTATTTATACCCAAAATTAGTAATTTCGAGATTTTGGAAACTTCAGAAATAATTGAAATCTCACTTGAAAATCCATTCTCATATAAGAAAAATGTTTCTCCTAATAGTAAATAGTTAAAGAAAGGTTTCTTGCATTGAACCTCATATCATTTGCATTTTATACCAATGTTTTTACTCTCAAATTCAAAAGTGCAGTTTTTTTTCAAAGCTAAAATCCCAAAATATGTAATCTTTAATTTTCGAATTTTCGATTTTCGATTTTCGATTTTCGATTTTTCTTGGCCGAAAATATTATACCAACTCTAAAATTTCATGCAAAAAAAGAATTTGTGTGTGCAACTAGGAATTTTTAAAGTTATGAGTGTTTAAAGTTAAATTTTTTTTTTTTTTCCCTCTTCAAATAGTAATCTATTTTTTAAATAGTATACATATTTTTCATAAAGCATAAGAATCAACATTTCTAGATCAAAATTTATTGATTATTAGTTTATGTAACAATATTGCTAACCATAAATTCTGTAAATGTTACCTTAATTTAAATTTGTTAATGTTTGTCAATTACAAATTAATGTTAATCTACACATTTCCATCACAGTCAATGTTTTAATTTTTTTAAATTTTTTTAAATTTTTTTTAAATTTTTTTTTATTTGTTGCATCTACATCTTGACGCAACGCATCTCCAAGCCCCTTAAGGGGTGTTGAGCGCATTCTTTGGAGTAATCCTCCGTTAATTACTAATACTCCGTAATTTCTATACTAGTCAAGTCTCGTCACGTCGCAGTCAGTCAGTGCCTTTATCCCTTAGGCCAGGGCTCAACGACGTTAGATCCCGGGTTCCTGGCGGTCACCCAACCAAGAACCCGCGAGTCTCGAATTCGCTTAACCTTCGTGACTTCATGGAGCGTAGTAAACGAATTCGGCTAGTGCCGCCGGCTTATTTATTAAATGAAACTAATTGATCTATATTATTGATAATATATATCGAGACTTTACCTAACATTACCCATGTGTTTAACAGTAACATGCATTCTTGAATGCAGGACAGACATAAACAAAATTCACCTGGAAAGGAAGTTTGCAGCACAATGGATAGTTTGAAATAATTAAATTCACTATTGCCTTTACATTACCACATGATAAAGAACAAAAACGTAATATACACCTAGTTACAAAGTAACTATTCAAATTCATTAGAAGGGGAATAATAACATAAGCAGACTAAGCACATGCTAAGGCTCCTGCTGGATATGTGCCCCCAATAATATTTTAAACAAAATTTTGTATTGTTTCATAAATATGTCAACAAATTTTATATGTAATGACATTTTTTTTTATTTGCTGCATAGAAATGCAGACAAAAATTTTAAATTATTGGGGTCAGGACCATAGACTCAAAAGCTGAGGTTGCAATACTTATTGCAGATTGTTTAGAACTATACAGTCCAGATGGTAAATAATACATTAAATACCATTATTAAAATTGATGTTACTTTCCTTTTTGATGCTCAATTTTGTCTCTAATTGTACTGAAACAGTTATTCAGCAAAAAAGATTTTACTTGGAACTTGAACTTTAGAATCAATTTTAATTGTTTAATGTCATCTGGCAAAGTGTTGTAAAATAATGTACATGTATTGTATGTGAATTTTATGTAGTGAGCTGTTGATACTGTCACCGGATAATTTAGATTACTATGTCGAATATTATAGTTCTAGACATTGGCATTTGCTGAAAATATATTCTTGCCTTTAAATCAGTAATTTCTGACAGAAACCACTGATTCATAAATCAAGAGACAAGGTAATGGTAAAATTCCTAGATTAATAAAGAGAGGCTTACACGAATTGTGAGGGTGAGATTTGCTTATTATGTGTACAATACTTTTTTGTAATCTACAAGTCTGGAAGCTATAAGATGTATTTCCGTAGAATATTATACCATATCTCAGGCAGGAATGAAAATTTTCAAAACATACACAAGCCATATGAAGGCTCACTGAATTTGAAAGAATTCTGAATGTGTTGCATAATTAACTTAATTTTGTGTTCAATTCATTTAAATGGACATTCCATTTGAAGTTTGACTGAATTGAGAGACCTAAATTTTTTGTTACCTTAGTCAATGGCACACCGTTCATTTCCAATGGAGAACAAAATTGTTTATTTGAAATGAAAAACTGGATTGCAACCATTTTCTATTCATTTTCTATTAATTTGTTTTTATGGAACCAATTTGAAACATCTGGTTTCGTACTATTTATGGTTTCTTTATTGCAAAGAATTTTTGCATCATCCGCAAAGAGAAGTGTTCTTTCGTTTTGAATCATCGAGGACATATCTTTACGAATAGAAGGAAGAGAATAAGGCCTAAAATTGATCCCTGCAGAATTCCATGTGCACTTGGCAATGAATTAGAAAGGTACCTTCATGTATATATTAACACCCAATTAACACAATTCGATTGTTTTCTTTTTCTGTGTAAATTTTTCTTTGTAAAGAAATATATACATTTCTTTGGTAAATAATAAACACTTTACACGTTTCTGGAGTGTTTATATGTTTCTGAAATGCAAATTTGGCATAGAAAGTATGTTTTCAAACCAACTTTTGAGTGCTTATTGCGGCTCAACCATTCAAAATATCGAAGGAGTTTATTCAACAAAGTGTACTTAAAATTGACTTAAGAACTTATTTTCAAAGTTTTGTTGTTTTCTCCCAGGATACCTGCATATACACAATTTATAAAAATTAAAGAATTCCAATATTCGATATATCCGAATAATCCGTACATTTGGAACAGATTCTTTACTTCATATTCTTAAAACTAATATTTGTGGTTTCTTTATGCCAGCCAACAACTTCACCTGTGATAATATTATTGCAGAATTTAGTTTTGTGTAACTTTCGTTTACCAAGAAACATTCTATACTTTGAACACCTAGAATGATACTGGCTTAGGTAGCGCAAGGGCATCAACTCATGCCACAGCAGTACCTCTGACTGGAAGGTTCTAGAGTTCAAGTCCCGACAATACACCGCGTGTAATTTTGGATATCTGGCTGTAAGAAAGTTCATTTTCCAATGTACTCAGAAGGGTTAGTTGAGGTATTTGTTTGATTTTAAAATGTAACAGAAAATAAGTATTTATTTCTTCTCAATTGCTTAAGGTGGCAGTAGAACAAGCTCAAATTCGCACACTCTTGTGTTGTCTTCACATCTCTCTGTCAATTGCATTTCAGTTCATCTCATGTTTGAGACCAGTGTGCATCATCTGGTACTCATATCAAGGTAGTCATTCAGGAATTTTATTTTTGAAAGTCTTTTTTCTTTTTAGTAATGCCTCAAGATAAGCAAAACGTGCTTTTAATTGTTTGTGCAATTAAGCGAGCAATTTGAAAAAATAAGTAATTTTAATTTTATTTTCATGCCATTTTACAAATTTATCCAAGCTTTTTATTTCGAATTTACCCTGATTGACATTTATGATTGTATAGTCATTAAATCTAGTTCTTTTGGCTAAGTAAATTATAAAAGATCAGCTGCGCACTCAAGAGTTTTTAAATTTTTGAGAGTTTTTAATAGCAGAGCACTCAATTTCTTAGAGGACCTTATTTGATATTTGGTGTGAAAGCTCCATGGAGGCAAGGTGTAACGCCCTACCTTTGTATGTTTTACATGAATTTGGAAAAGAAACTGTAACTGTGACTTCAATAAGTACAATAAAAATGCAAATTCGTATTTTTTGGCAGTTCATTTTCAAAAGATGGAAAAAGCTGTCTGAGGTATAAACATTTTATAGGGAATTATTCATCATGGCTTTGGGAAGACATCAGATTTTCCATAAATTCATTGAAAATCACTCCAAGGACTTCAAAATCAGATGATGTTAGTATAGGATATGGCAGTTCACTTAAGTCTTTTAGTTTGTATGGTAAAATTAAGAAAAGAAGGGAAAATAGATTCTGGTAATATAGTGAAGGAGCTTCCAATTGCTTCTCCTAACAAAGGCACAACAATTAAGAAAATGCACAAATGCATCAAAAACCATCTTTTCTCTTTCCAGAACACGCCCTCGAATTAACCATGGATAAAAATTTGTCTACTTAACAACGAATTTGAGAACAGGCAGAAAATATAAATTGTAAATTATATTCTCTTTACTACTGAGCTAAAGAGGCAAAAACGATATGTTATTCAGAATGTGAAAGTGACAGAAATATCTGCTGAAATACCTTTGCAGTCAGTTACTGATTGGACAATTCATCATTTGTATCAAACTGAAAAGTCAAAGAGAAATTTCAACTCCAAGCTAACACAGTATTGGAAATTATTATAAAATAGAGTTGTGACAGATTGGATCAATGTGAATACAAACAGAAGTTTACTGAAGAAAATTATACATGAAAGTTTGTTTTGTGTGACTAAAGTGCCAATTTAAAAGCAAAGTGTTATAGGCCAAAGTAATTTGGAAAAATTATACACCATCTTCAACCAATCGCCCAATCAAATTATTTTTTAAAATACAAGTCATGTGTAGTAGGTGTGAGTAAAATAGAATACCAGACAGGGTTATTAACTCCTACACAAAAAATAAGGACAACAGAGAGATCAGGGAACTATTTCCTAGAAAAACATCAAGAGTAGACACTAACATTGATCTCATGACTAGGCTTCTCATAATTGTCTCTGATCAATATTTTGCAAATTTCCACATTCTTTCAAAACCAACAGAAATAAAATACAACCAAGGAATGGTTAATTTTCTAAACATTGATCAAGAGGACACAGAAGAAGTAAATGCCATTACCTCATCTGACGATTCATCAAATGGAGACAAAATGTTTAGTGGTTCATAACAATTATTTTTCTCATAATTTAATTTGCTTCCATTTTGGCTAACTAAGTTTTTATTTTGTCTCTTTTTATAAGAATTTGTTTAATTTATTAATTTTTTTGCAATAATGACTGTTGATTCTCATCATTTAGTTAAAATTAAATTGGCTCTGTCTTCAGTATTTTATTATTTTTCCAATATTTTTCCAATATAAATTTATATACTTTTATTTTATTTCTATTTGCGTTTTTCTTTCTCAATTCGAGTATTGACAGCGACGAGACGCGACGGGACACGACGAAAAGACAAGGCAAACATGCAGTATGTGTAACCCGTAGGGCTGAAAGGTAGTGTTTGTTTATATGATGTCATCAGCGGAAGGGACCATCCAAATCAATACTCGAATGATCACATGAAGCCCTTTCGAGAATTTCATCTCACTGAGTATTCTGGTCAGCGGATTTTTGATGATGGACGTGAGTGAAGATGGTTGTGGGTGGATGTGCAGTGGTAAAGAAAAGTAGGTATGTAATTTAGTCAATCGTGTAGTGGGTCAATTTTTTAAGAGATCAAAATGGATCGCAGGGATAAAGGGCGAAATAATTGAAAGTGGTAAAAACCATTTTCAAACTATTCAAGACCTTAAAAGGAAAACAACCAGAAGCGGAGTCGATCATTCGAATGAATTTTGAAGACCAACAGCCATCAGCAGACATTCCTTCTTTAGAATGAAAACGGAAAATGAGAATAGAGAAATATTGACTCTGAGTAAAATAAAGGATAAAGTTAACTGGACTGAAGAATAAAATCAGGAGGGAAATGAAGTACGACGATTTTGTACATGCGGGACGTCTCACATTGCATGCGTTTCTATTTTAAAATGTTCCTGCAACAATCGTGTGTGTAATGGTAAACATTTAGCAAATTTCACAATACCAAATGTTAATGATAAACTTTTGCCAAATTTCAAATATTCAACATTTTATCGCTTATTAATAGAAATGGGATTTGAATTTGAAAAGCGAGAAAAAAAAAGAAATGGTAGAAAGATATGATATAATAATGTGCCGATATTCACAGCTACGAAAATGCGACAGTTTAGAAATGAGAAAAGCAACATAATGTTCTAATATGAAAGTTGGATAAATGTTGGTTATGGTGTTTCGTTTATTGCGTAAATTAATTAGCCAGTATTTGACAGCACAATCAACAATTTACATTTTCTTTTTTTCTTTTTATAAGAGAATACATGTAAAGGGTACCTGTGTGTTATATATTTAAGCGAATAAAAATAATACGGCTCTAACAACAACAACAACAACAACAACAACAACAATAATGTGTGCGAATAAACTTTTTTTCAGTATATGCATATATTGAGAAAGGTAACTGTGATTTTGACGATCCTGGAGCGAGCGGGCAAATGAACGTGTGGCGTCGGCAACAACGCGTGAAATGTAATTTTTTTTTACTTGTTTCTCACGTCGTTAATATTTACATTAGCCGCAATTTGTTCTCATTATTGTATTTCTGAGTGAATGTGCTCTGAATAATGTCCAAGTTTCTTGAAAACTTAACAGTTGTCTGTGAAAATGAGCTCAATATTCAGCATTTTCAGAAACACTCAAACGCCATTTTCTGAAAAATGGCTTCAAATTTGTTCTTCAAATTTTTCCAACGGATAGTGATAATTGCACAGTTTAATATAACCTGAAGTTCTTTTGTGGCATTCTTTTGTTTCTTCAAAAATTGCATAAAGGTAATGTTTACTTTCTCGTTACCGCGGTACAGAAAAAGTTATGTAATGCTGCGCGAAAAAACGGCGAATTGTCGGCAGAAAATTTCTTATTACAAGGCCCTGGTAACGAAAAAGTGGATAAATCCAGATGATAAATTTAGAAAAAAATCATCTAACACGTTGTGTAGCCAGAATATATGTTTTGTGGGTCCTTGATACCGAAAAAGTGAATGACGACAAATCTCTGTCCGTTTGTGAACAATGCCAGGCGCTAAACTGTTCAGCCGATTTGCTCCAAAATTGATATTCCCCTATGGATCTAGTTGATGTCTCGGTCCCTTCAATTTGAAACAGATATTTCAATTTTGGGGGTACTTTACATGAAAACCCTGGGACAATTTCCAAATTTTCAAAGTAATGGTTCCATGTTTTGTTATTAAATTTTGTTGTTGGATAGTGTAAAGGACATTTAAGAAAATGGTGCCGGTCTCATGTTCGTTGAAAATCCTGATTTTTTCGAAAATTGTAAAAGTTCAAACTTTTTTCGGAGTCTTCCTACAACTAAAATATTAGAGATTGAGATTTTTTACCTTAGTGTAATCTTTCCTTAAAGATAAATTTCAAAATAAGGCCAAGTACAGTTTATCGAAAATTTGAGTATTTTTTGCGTAATATTTCGTGAAAGTGGGCGAGAAAGTATGTGTTGTTTTGCGCCATGGTTTTTAATTGGTTAAAATAACCCAAAAATAATTTTTTATCAATTCGTTAATTAATAATTAATGAACAATTGACCCGCGATCATTTCAAAGTCATTAAGTTCTATATGATTTTTGATCACTTAGTTTGCGAGTTAAGATCAGAGGAAAGTTCTTCATAATTTTAGAACTTTGAAGTTCGAATGTAAGCAATGTACAAGAAATGTACATGGAAAGAATTCAGAAGTCATTGGGAAATGAAATGTTACACTTTCATGCACAC
Source organism: Teleogryllus oceanicus (assembly GCA_964035755.1). Taxonomy (NCBI): domain Eukaryota; kingdom Metazoa; phylum Arthropoda; class Insecta; order Orthoptera; family Gryllidae; genus Teleogryllus; species Teleogryllus oceanicus. Next base: position 126,547,942 of record CAXIVR010000001.1, on the reverse strand, counting down.
TGCGCTTAGAAAAATATTGAAAATTTATCTCCAATGGAATTGATGAAATTTCTTCGTGAACATGACTTGTACATGGTGTGGTGTATTCCAATGTTGATACTGCATACCGGATGATTGTCTGCACACCAATAAGTAATTGAATCGCTGAAAGATCTTATTCATGTTTGAAATGAGTGAAAAACTATCTCAGATCAGAAATAACCGAATATGGAATATACACTTGCGTTGTTGGCAATAGAATGCGAAGTTTTAAAATCAATATACTGAGATGATCTCATCAACCAATTCGGTGTCCAATCAGCAAGACACAAGAAATTTTAGTTTATTTTGAGTAATGTTATTCATTTGATTATAAAAATGTATTTTTATTAATTGAATAAATGATTTAAAAATTATTAGGGATGGGTCCTCGATACTTTCGATAACACAGTACCCTCGATACTCGAGTGGTATCGATAGCAATCGATACTTTCGAAAAATGACTCGATACTTTTAATTATTTATGCCATTCCCCATCTTTTCTCATTTTACGGAAGAATTGTCTCCTTTACATTCCTCTTTCTCCCATTTTTCTTCCGTTAGCAACAAGGAAAGGTCCCGTCTGTTCGGATTCACTTACAGTCGTTGAAATTACCCACCGCTGCAACGTCCGAGCGCCGTGCCACGCTCTTTATCCCACTCGTGCCTGTCACTATCTCTTGAGATAGCACGCAATTCGCGACCAATTCAAGCTTTGGGAAACTCTTCCTTGTGAGATCCTGGCAATCTAGAGACGACAGGCACGATAAGCTATTGTTACGTTTTTAGGTGGTGAATTAAAAGTCTGGTATTATTTTAACAAAAACGTTTATTTTGTTTCTTAACACAATCACCGAAAACACTTGATTATTTCACTTATTAACTTAATTCACTTAATTATTAACTTAATTCACTTAAAATTATTTGATTATTTACACTACACTTCTCTTACACTGTCACACAGTCCTAAGCACTGACCACAGTTCGATGCACTGGTCACAGTCCACTGCACTAACCACAGTTCGACGCACTGTCCACGGTTCACGTCACTGACCACAGTACGATGCACTGACTACGGTTCACGTCACTCAGCACAATCACTGCACTGCTATCCATCGCGATGCACACACTTCACAGTTCAGCTTCCACTGCGGACTTAAGACTGACTCGCGGTCGCCGCGTATTTATACTTGGCGAGTGCCGTCGAGAACTTTCCGGATCCCGCGAACGTTCTGGAATAACCTAGTGCAGGGACCGCCGGCAGATGACGCAACCCGCGCTCACAGGCAGCTCGTGGTGGCGCCGGCAGATGACGCAATTCGCGCATACAGGTAGTTCGTGGTGGTGCCGGCCGGTGACGCAATATTCGTTACACTATGCTCGATGACAGCGTTTGTTTTTTCGGGATACTCCCCTCCTCAGCTCACCGGGGAGACATCTGACGGAGCTCCTGAGTTCAGTTCTGCATTTTAAAGTGAGCGAAAGACGGCTAGATTAGTGCATCCCATAAACAAAAAGTGTGAAGTGTAGAATTATTTTGAAGAGGACTCGAAAGATGACAATTGTGCTAATTGTAGAATAAAACATTTTCGCCTGATGGAAAATCACACAATACTAGTAATAAAAAACCATGTTATATCAATACACCGGGTAGTATTCAGATCCACCGAACACAAGAGAGCCAAGCCAACTCATGTTGCAACGCATGTTGCAAAGCGGGTTTATTTTAAAGAAAATAATCTGGGGTGCCAACTACTGTAACAAAATGGGTGCCAACTACTGTCTAAAAAGGTGCCAACTAGGGTGCTCATGTGAAATTTCCAACTTTTGCAGTTTTTCCATACTTAATACTATAGTTTTCAAAGATCTAAACATATTTCTTGATAAGTGAAAAGAGTACGAAGAAAAATATGCTATTTATTTTTAAGTAGAACAGTTTTGAAGACCGTTAGACATGTTCAAATACGCGAATCACCCTTAAGGGTGCCAACTACTGTGCACATTACCCTACTATGTTACTCACGGGAGGAAGCAAGAAAAGAATATTTCTATTTCCTATTCTAATTATCACATAAAATGCTACGTATTATACACAAAAAATTGAATTAACCAATTTAATTTCCTCCTTTTTGGAATTATCATGAAAACTGGACTGTTGTAAATGGAATGGGAGTTTCTTGATAATTTTCTATTAAATATTTTTACATAAATATAAGACAACAATGTAAGACAAAATAATTGAAACAATATATTATTTACGATCTGGCAAAATGTGAATTATTTTTATAATTTCATTTATCTTAAAATAGGCATTATCGTTTAACTCTATCAAATCCACTTTCACAGTTTGCTTAGCGCTACAGGACTTTTTTTTTTAATTCAGAGGTGTCAGCAGAAATCTTGTGGTAATCCACAATTAACAAGGATAAAAGATTTTTCAACCACAATTAGTTTTAAAATGGGACGGCATTTTATCCAAGATTGTTAAGTGTTAAACTCTTAATTGACAAGCTTGTTCATTCTTCAACTCCCTCTTTTTAAGCTCCTTAGACAAGTCATTTTCAGTATTACGTAAGAGGGCGCTGAGGTGCTTTCATTTTTTCGAATCCAGATACTTGAGTAAACAAATTCCATTTATTTAATAGTTTTTACTTTGTGTTTTACTTGTTTTTGTGTATTACTGATAATAATTATGTTCGATTTGCTTGTTTTCTTCTTTGTTTTGATGTTGATGACAAATTGTTTCCAAAACATGCCTGATTAAAGTTTTGAAACTATATAATATTAAAACTAATTGTGGTTGATGTGTGTTATCACTGCTAAATATTATTAAATACGAATTAACAAAAAACAAAAAAATTAAAGTGAACCTACCAGGCTCGGGTTCGCAAGAAAATGTATGGCGACCACGAGACATATATGATCGCTCCATATTCCGTCCAACTGGCTCCATGTCAACAAGAACTGCTGTATCAATTGGAGTGCTAGCATGACTGTTCTGATTCGAAAATGAGTACATATTTGCTACTCCGCTAGCTGTAGAGGAACATTGCAGCTGATATAAAGGACCTGAAAAATTGCATTCATATTTATAATATGTTAGTGATACTCATTCCACTTATATTATTTTCAAAAAATGATAAAAGAGACTAAATATCCAAGTTTTTCTCGAGAAGGTTCAATATTACGGGGATATTGCAAAAATTAAACTGATTAGACCAGGCTACTGCAACTGAGTCTCATGGATCGCAGTTGACCGTTATCCTGCCCCCGAACAAGCGCACTGCAGGCTGAGGAAGATTGGAGCGAGGTTTCATACTACTTGTTAGTTGCGTCTGGCTGAAGGAAGACTGGGAAAGAAGCGCGCATTCCATTTAATTTTGCTTCACCAGATCTTATCCATTACTCATAAAGCAGGGAGCAGGTTTATGGGAATTGATGAGGAGAATGCACGGATAACCATAGTTGCTTGCCAGCTTTCATTAAATTTATTTCCAAAACAAGGTTGTAATATAAAAAAAACATAAAATAACAAACAAGAGAGAAAATGAAACAAACTGATGAATAATCACACGTAATCTGTTGCCCACTTGCGTGGGAACACGAGATATTAAATCTGACATTTTCAATAAAATATTTATAATATTGTGTTAATGATTTGATTAGTTACCTGAAAGTTTCCTTTTCTGAGATCCTAAAAACCCGCCACTCACTTATCTAACCGCTCCCTGGTTCGGCTAAAAGTGACATTGATTCAGGAAACTCGCGGCTCGCGAGCTCAGATTTGACCAGGCGCAAGCAAGGACTAATAATGCAAGATTAGCAGACCACTCAGCGTAGCTTGCGCGCGCGGGTTCATGGGCGCTCGCTCTCTTGTAATCGGGCAGATGATTTGGAACAGCCTTAATTAGGCGAAGACCAGGCATATCAAGGTCGCAGGCAAGGTAACAAGCTTAGTAGAGCTCGCGGACATGCGTCCAGAGAAATTGGCGCGAGATTTAAAAGTAAGGGTTTACAAATTCCTCCAGAGTGGCTGTACGTCACTAGATACCTGGCCCATGACAGTCTTTGGGAGAAGTTACTTCACAGTTATTATCACAAATTTAGCTATATTCCTTTTTTCTCTCTACATGACATATTTTTTTCTCTACATGACCCATTAAAGTGAAATAATACATCAGTCCGATTTAAATGTCTCAATTAAGAGTAAAATTTTAAAAAAATGAATCACAAGTATCATGACTTTTTAATCCTGTTTACTTAAGAGTAGTATAAATGCATGAACTTTCTACGTCCAGATTAGAAGGTTTAATAGACAAATATTATTCTCTGTATATATAAAAGCGCTGTCCGTCCGCAAACTAGAATTGTTAACTTAGAGAGAATTGTTAATTTATTTCACATGATTGCTAAAAACAATAAATAACTGAATGATTTAATAACATAAGTCAAAACGAAAACAAGGAAAGAATTCGTCATTCCAACATATTCCTGTCACTTAGGAAAGATGTTTATATAAGTGAAAATTTAGTAAGGAAATAAGCATCTAATAGTAATCAGAGACAAAGAATATAAACATAATCTGCCAAAAAATTTCTTATGAAACCACCATTCACCGCCGCGCACCGGTTCAGCTTGTGCATGTACACCCCTTTCTGGATTTTAAGGGGAAATGAGTGCGCAGTCAGTGGAAGTTGTACGTGTCCATAGGAGGGCCGGGCTCCCCAGACGGGCAAGTAGGTCGTGCGAGAGCGTTTTGACGCACCTGGCGTAGACTACAGGAGAGGGTACGAACGCAAATGGCGGGCAAGGGGAATAGATTTGTCCGCGGGCAATTTGAATTCATTACAAAACGACATGCACTTAAATAATGTTTCAACAAATTCGTACAACATGCTTGTTTTCTTCCACCTACACATACCCATTCACTCACACAAACATGGCACTACCTATACACACACAATCGAACACACCCAAATGAGACAAACAATTTGCATAGTTATCGCTAAAATACATATAACATGATCTTACCACCATTAGTAGTAGGTTGCCGCTTTTTATATAGAATGCAGCAGGAACAGAAGCAGCAGGACATGAGAGTGACAATTGAAATTGCTGCTATGATTCCCATCACTACACCCAGAAGAAGAGGTAAGCTGCTAACATAGACAAAACATTATTAAATTTTAAAAGTTGTATGCGTAGAACTGAGGAGATCTATCGAGTAGGAATAAGATCGTCAAAATTGTAAGGACGTAACAACAGGAGGATTCGAAAGGATCGATTGGTTCCAAGGGTTTTAGTACACTATGAAAATACTTAGGACAACATTAACGCACAAGGACCGCAAAGGCGAACTTAGATTCGTTAAGTTCACTGTGTTTGAACAGGGTCAAATTGTAGGACTCGGGGTCGTACATCAGAATTGTGTCCCTCTCCAATCATGGATGTGAAACTAATCCAGACATCAAGCAAACTAAGCCGGACTTCCTTTAACGCAACAGCATAATCCAGTACGCCTGAGGTGGTGTAGTGAAAGGAAAATGGAAAATAAATGTAAGAGAAGAAGCGTTGTTTTCAATACTGAGTTCCAGTTCCAATTCTACCATGGTGTTAACGATTGTCATCTATGTATTTGTTGTCAGTCTGGTGAAGGGCATCTTCTAGCGCGTGTACGGCAGCGAAACACGGGATCCTCTCTAGGAAAAAATTATTTGGAGAACCCTATATTTCGATGGCCGTTCCATGCTTGTGTTAATTCAGAGCACAATGACCAGTGTGCGGTACATCCAGAACATCATCAAACCTACTCGATCACAATTTTTACAGAGCCAAGAAAATGGCTTGTTTATTCAAGACAATTCCGGATCTCCATTCCATAATTCCGTTTCCCTGCTGGAATGATATTCTGCACAATTAACGATTATTGCTCAGCTGAGCATCGAGGTGTAATGTCCATTCTTTTGGAAGATATTTGTAACTTCTATGACGTTTCTATGCAAGAATTGCCGTTCGTTGCTGTTCGAGGTCACACCAAATACTGATCAATAACAAAGATCTATCTTATTTGCAGGAGAATGTCCTTTTGCCAGTGATTATTTATTATAAATGGTTATTATTAGAACATAATTTGGATCAATTACGGTACGACCTATAAAGTCCAGTTTACCATTTTCCCGTAGAGTATAGTACAGAGATTATTACAATGAAGAAAAGCTGTGAAATCAGTTTCCAGTACGCTATATACAAAATGCATTTCTCAAAATGCATAACCCCTTAATGTTAAAGATGAAGTGCACTTTAGATTTTTATTTAAATACCACGTTAAAAATAATGCCAATCTAACTTCCAGAGGGAGAGTTGGAGGATTTCCCTGATACACAATTTGAATGATAAATACTACAATTTCACTGATGTAGAGAATGTTTTTAATTGTACAGATATTCCTGAATAAAGTTATATACAGAGCTCACCTTGAGAAGTCATCTTTGTTGACATGTTCCCGATGTGCACAACAATACTTATTAGTGGGTGTGCCACAGCAGTATAGTGCTTGGGTATCTACACTAGGGCAGTAAAAACCAGTATTCCACTTCCCTAATTTATCGTTATAGCCGGAGCAAAATTCACTGCCCAGATCTGCAATAAAACAGATTTATCTATAATACTAGAGGTTAAAGTTGAATTACTTCATATAGGACACCTCTGGTTTCTTAAAATATGTCCAACATAAATAAAAGTTCAACTTTCAAGGGTTTGGTATTAAAGTGATTAGAATCACACAGAGGCAACCCTCATTTTTTATGAGGCTATGTAAAATCTTTCTCAAAAAAAAAAAAACGAGAGCCATTTAAATGTATTTCTAGCAGTAGCAATCAGACAACACCAAACAGACCAGGGCCGTCTGAAAAACCAGCCCATCACTGATAAAGTGTGGGCTATGCTCGCTATCTCAGGTTGAGCGTCAGATGGGGATGGTTCGCTCTGGTTCTAAACGCCTCAATTCATGATACATATACAGTGTATGTATATACATAATTTCAGACAGAAATCTTGTGAAATGGCATAATGATTCACGATTGCAAGTAACATTTTTCTCGTCAATTTTAAAGGAAATGTTAGTAAGTATTATTACGAGAAATTATAAAACAGAATAATTAGAAATATTATAAATACTAATATACAACCTTAAGACAATTCACTTTTAATTTACTTTTCACTTGCAAATATTATTTTTCTTTTAAAGTTAACTACTCACCGCAAAATAGTCAGAAGAAATGAAAACAGATTACAGGCATAGGAACATAATCAATGGCAGAGCAAAGCGGGGAAAGTTTTTGGATACTTTACACGGGGAAATGTTTTATAACTTTCCGAGACTAGTTAGTATACACGTATTGACTCAGAAGAGCGATCTCTTCCGAGTCAATAACAGAATATTCAGTCTCGGTGTAAGAATATTAGAAGGTATAGTAGAAGAAAAATATAGAAGAAATAGTATGTTCAGAGACTATACTGAAGATTGAAAACAAAAATAATCGTTTTAACAATGGTATCTTATGTATAGTTACCATTTGTTCTCTGTAATTTTAAGACTAAATAAGCACGTAACAAGTATTGTACTTCAGCTTCTGGATCAAAGACCCCCATCTTGATCAGGTTTTTCTCTTTTTGTCCCTAAGATGTCCCCTTTTTTATTCTGGACATAAATGTATCTTCACTGTGTGTGTTTTCTTGAGCTCTTTCGGGAATGGAGATATTCGAATAATCGTTTTCCATTTTATCGCGGCAGTAAGTCGATTCCTTCGTGTAAGTCACTAGGAATAATTGCCTTCATCAGCAGCTGATTTGTCTTTGCAAAGAGTTTTTATTATACTGGAGCGAATATTTTCATATCTGTTCTTGCCAAAGCCGTTGCTACATGTATTTATTTTCATGCTGAAATGTCCCCTTGTTTTGTCTCTGGACATAAATGTATCTTCACTATCTGTGCGTGTTTTCTTGAGCTCCTTCAAGAATGTTGATATTCGAATAATCGTTTTCCATTTTAGCGCGGCAGTAAGTCGATTCCTTCGTGTAAGTCACTAGGAATAATTGTCTTAATCTGTAGCTGATTTGTGTTCGCAAAGAGTTTTTATTATACTGGAGGAAATATTTTCATGTCAGTTCTTACCAAAACCGTTACTGCATGTATTCATTTTTTTCCCTTGGGGCTTTTTCCAGCGGACAGCCGGTTACCCATTACGTCCTGCCGCGACGCATGTTCGACCACACACTTGACACCAATACACTTTGCGGGCTCCTCTGGTCTCGGGTCAGCAGGACGCCAGACCCTCCGCAACAACGCATAATTAAAGAAACAAGGGACAAACAATCATGTCCACGACGGGACTCGAACCCGCGACCCTTCGGACCGAAGCGTTGAGTCGGTGTACTCTCTCAGCCTCGGTCATCCAGATCTGCAAATGTATCAATCATTCAACTTAATATGGATGAGTTATCCCAGAGCTCAAGAAACCATGCACTTATTGCACTTCTTCCCACAATACGTTACACAATTGTAACTTTTTTTGGCCTTAAATAAATAAAAAGAAACGTGAAAACGCAAATTCTGTTATTAATCGAGTCTCCTGGGAGAAGTATTCCAACTCGGTTGGAACTCCGAATACCGTTTGATCTCCTGAAGAGATTTCAGACGCAGAATTGTCGTGTTTCTGATGCTGTGATTGAATCGAGAATCATAGAAAGAGCAAGATAAATATATTAAAACAAATATAATTAATCAAATTAATAACGACAATAATTAACCTAATTTATAAAACACGTAGGAAATAATTTGCAATTTGTTATGGCAGAACTACCCTGTCCAGTTGAGCCATTCAGACCATGTTTCTCATGCAAGGTTGTTTTGTATCGGAATAATCTAGAGAGAAAATATTAGACTGTCTAAAAGCGGGTTAATATAGCGGATAGATGTGAAGCATGATATTTTTTATTTTTAAATGAAAATGTAAATAAACAAAATTCAAGTAATTTTTTAGTACTATCGTTTTTAATAGTATTAATTTGTTTAGTAATTTCATTTTTAAGCACAAAAGAAGAAAATACAATGTAGAAAAAGTTAACAAATTACTAATATTTTACGCAAATAAACTGCATTAGTTGACAAATGTTTCAACAAATACTATCGCCCTCATCCGTTGATTTCCCAACAGGATTCCATAAATAGTACTTTCATTTCTTGACAGTAAATTATTTTCTCTCAAGGCTGCTCTTTTCTTATCTTCCGTTTCTTCAAAATCATTAAGGCAGCATATGCAATTGAAATAATGTGAACATGTGGACATTATTGACCATATTGCTGCTCTGACCCAAAAGTGCTTGTTTTGACGAAAACAACAGGATCGTTGCGAAAATAAATCCTTCACGAATAAACAGTCAGAAGATTTGTTTCAGGGGAGATATCATGAAATGACTCCCATATGAGTTAAGAGACTCGTCATTCGGGAGACATTTTCTAGTGTGCACAAGAAAGTTTATTTTTTAATCTCATGAAAGTTAGGACACTGCCATCACGTGTAAACACACATACAGGAGAAAAAGCAACAACAGCTCTTTTTTACTTTCTCACCCACTACGTACTTCCATAGTAAAGAGAAAGTATCGAAATGTTGTGATAAAACTACGATTTTTCGACAGAAAAACTTGTATTGTGCGTCGCTGATATTGAAAAAGTACCTAAATCGTTCATACAATTTTTCAAATTTGACATTTTTCAATCGATTTGGCGGAATTCTAGACCCTGCGAATTTTAAACGGATATTTTGTTTTTTTGAGGTATTTTACACAAAGCCTCAACATTTTCAACATTTTCTCAAAGGTGACTCCATTTTTTCTTTAAACTCTTTGTCGAATAGACTAATGTACACTTATAAAAACAGCGCAGTACCATATTCGATAAACTCTGTACTTTACATAATTGCGGAGTACACTAAAAACGGAAGAACAGTAGCTAATTATGCAAATGTTCTTTGCAAAAGAAAAACAATTGTATCGCCAGACGCCTCGCATAAGGGAATAATTTTATTATTTTGGTATTAATTTTTGTAATGTTAAACGCTACACTCAACGTCGCCAGAACACGAGTAAGATTCACAGCTGTATCCAGAACGCAGGGCCGGGAGACGCGCAGGCTATTTCAGGTACGGCAGAAAGCCTCAAACAAAACCCCGTCCGGTCGGTTGGTATGTAAAGAGGGGGTACAGCTACCAAGAAGGTGCACCAGGTGCATCGATAGGATTTTCCCTCGCTTATGGCACGAGTCTACGTGAATTTGGGAGCGCGCGCAAAATTACTATGCACGCGGCACCACTGCAGGGTTTGCATTGGCCGAGACAACCTTGCTCCCCCTGCTGCTTAATTAGAGGTCTGGATTCTCTGTGATTTTACCAGCCCGCGCTCGCTCGCCCCTCTTTCTCTCGACACCATGCGCTCGACAGTCCGTGGCAGTCGGTTGCGATGTCCGTAAAGATAGCACTCCCACTTATCACAAAATTAAAAATAATATCCCAGAATTTTATACTAATTAAGATCTAATTTATACCCAAATTTTAAAATTTTGAACCGATGGCGAACATCAAAAATATACCACTTTTAATAGTGGGAGTGCTAACTTTACGTTAAGTCTGCATCCTAACCCAAGGAAACAAAAAAAAAACTCAAAATACCAGAATTTTGAACTAATTAAGAAATAATTTATACCCAAATTTAAAACTTTTGAACCAATATGAGGAACATCAAACATATACAACTCTTAATTGTGGGGTGCTAACTTTACGTTAAATCAGCAACCCCACCCAAGGAAAGCGATAAAAGAAACTAGCGGTGCTACAGAATGACACAAACATTCTCATAGTAAAGTTTTCTAATTTCCTTGGTGTGGGCTAGCGTTACAGT